>JAODYC010000086.1:0-15919 GCA_026262405.1 Curvularia hawaiiensis
TTTTTTCTCTCTTCTTCATTGAATGTTATTGTTCTTGTTGTTGCTTAACACAACCCGGACCTTAAGATCCACCTAGCATGATGCGACCAGATTTTATCCGTCACCTTGTTTGCTCAACAGAACCAGTCCTGGCGTACGTAAGGCAACCGCCGAGGCCGGAGCTGTTATTAGTGTCCCCTTTCCTTTGCGTGATCCGGAAGGATGGTTTTGCTCAAGCGTAACCGACTAGCCGGTCGCCAACAGCCGAGAAAACTCATGGAACAAGTGCCGAGCGCCAGGATTAACAATGCTTACCAAGACGGCTGCACGGACAAAGGTACATACAAGTAGTCGACACAGGTCATATGATCACCTTATCCCAGCTTAATGCTACAGGATCGAGACATGATACTCGTCGAGGCATACGTGTGCCATGACGAATAGCGAAGCTTTACCCACTTCATACAACGCGCCTGGTGAACCTCCTAACAATGTGCAGGACCGGCGTACGGAAATTCGTATTTGAATGGCCACAAGTTTACAAGGCATGAGGGTGACGAAATATGCCGGCTTATTGCCATGTCACCTCATCCCGTGTCCATATCTCAAAGTATGCGAACTGCCGAGTTGGTCGCTCCCCTTGGTCATCGTTCTCCCTCGCGCTGCCGAAAGAAATCAACAACCTTGGTGGGGATATTCAAGCTTAAAGCTCCTCAAACATTCTAGTAGCCGTCAAGCCACCTACTGCTGATAGGCTCTTGAAAGTCCTTCACACTACTCCATAAACACTTAGTAATCGACATAGCCGTCGTGTAAACTGAGCTTTTTGCTATTCTATATGGATGTTATAGGCAGTAATATTGATAGTACCGCGATGGGAAACAAATGCGTCCACTATAGGCAGTAAGCGCATAATGCCGAGACAACGGTCCAAGCGCTACAAATCACGAAGTGCGGGGATGACGCGAACGCAACGCGAGGTCTCTGAACATATCGCTTTCGCTAATCTTCTGTACATTTCTGGAAAATATTAATTAAACTAATGGGATCAACCCATGAAAGCAATACAACAGCTAGCCGTACTAGACAAGCTAGGTAAGCAATCCGTTACACTAGGGATTGGGGCATTCTAATCGTTGGTGCGATCGAGACGGCTGTTAAGCGTAGATTTTTGTATCCCTGAAAAGAAGACTTGATATCTGGCTCTGTCGATAAAATGATCTGATTATTTGGAAAACATTCAACGCCGAGCGAGGGAGCTCAGATGCTCTTTGTACAAGCCTTCCTGCCTGCCTTTTCTGATTCAGTTCAACCGAAGCTGCGCTCATAACCATCTACCCTGATGTTTTGCCCATCAGCCGTTCTAAATGTTCGCTTACCCTGGACCACGGTACTCAGATCTTAGGAGTCGCTCGTCGCTTGCATATACTGTGTATACATACTATACAACAAAGCTTCAGATCGGCTTCGGCTCTACTCCAAGTGTGAATGATTCACATACATGTATACTAGTACACTACTCACATCCTAGCATCCGTATCAGCGTAGCTTGAACTTGGAGTGATGACGCAAATGGCTTTTGACGGTTCAGCCAAAATAGGCATAGGCCGTTTCACTGCCTCACTGCCCGGCGGTGCTATTTCGGACAGGATGAGAAACATCAAACATCAAGCCGAGCGGCTTGATCTAGGGGCTTTGTTCTATACATATCTTCTACCGACTCAACTGCCGACTGGTTTGGTAACAGCATGCCGTCTCATTGACGGAAGCGCACCATTGTTGCTGATGTCATGTTTCAGGAAACGAATGTAGGAAGGATATGAGCAGTTTGAGTACGTAGTGGAAGGACTGTTCTTGCCCTTTAAAGTTTCGGAGTCAGCAGAAAGATGTGTGCAGCTTACACCGATGCTTTGTGCAGTCTACTGTCCGCGTTTGTTACCAAACCTAGGATGAGAACTAAGCTAATCATTTTTTTAGTTGCAGCTCCCTTTCATCCGGCCTAGACTCATAGAACATGCCAGCCATATCTTGTGCTCTCAATTGCGATCGAAGACAACGTGTTGAATGGCAACGCATTAATTGATTCGCCAGTTTACTGGTTGTGGCAGAACCACATTAGGTGATTTAGCAAGAATTGTTTCATAATGACTTGACGCTTCGCACCGACTACAAACACAATAGCCACCTCAAATAACTCAAGCAAGGCAACCAGTGGATCAACCGTGACTGGCATCAAGGCTTCCAACCGCCAATTCGTGTTCGAAATACGCCTTTCGGATCCACAATATCCGCAACCCTCTTCGCAAGTGCGCGACTCTCTGGCTTCAAGCGCCCAAAATAGTCTTGTCGATAAAAGCCATAGTTCATGAAGATAGGCAGGTATGCGTCTGGAAGCTTACCTTCTGCCTGCCATGCCAATACTCTGTTGCGTATACCCGTATATGTGGCCTCCATGGTATCAGCCATGCTCTGGTACAGAGTCTTGGGCGTGAACGCGTAATTCATCTCGATGATGATGCGGTCGACGTCTGCATCGACATCTATTAGATCGGGGCTGAGTTCTCGAGCTTTTTGTGCAATGCGCTTGGGAAAGGGCTGCCATGCGATGGATGCAACAATACCTGGCACAAGAAGCGTAGTGCCAGAGACGTTACGCCAGTGACCATGCAGACCCTGCATAACCTCGATTGCATTGGTGCCAGATGGGATGGGAATTGTCTCGGTAGCAATGTCAACGACATTTCCCTTGAGCACAACCCAATTGCTGAGAGCCATCAAGTCGGCATACGTTCGGGTGCGGGTCGTGTCCAAGAGCGGATTGACGTCAGTGAAATTCTGGAAAAGCCCTGCTGGCGGCTCGGAGCCATCGTAGAACAAAAATATGATCCATGAGTCGACAACATTGATATTTGTTCGTTCTGCAGTGACGATGACAGCCGCTTTGTCATCCACGTTGTACTCGGTCCAGTCTCGCACCGCTTGAAGAAGTTTTGCATCTTTCTCTGGAGTGCGCAAATACACGAGATTGCCACCCCATACATCTCCTTGACGACGTGCCTGTAGCTTGTAGTTTGTCACAACACCGAAGTTGTTTCCACCTCCTTTGAGCGCAACAAACAGATCAGGGTGGTTGTCCTTCCTGATGTGACCGATGGTACCATTGGCAAACACGATTTCGTACTCTAGAACACTTGAAGCGGACCATCCATATTGTGTCGACATGTAGCTGAGACCTCCACCCAGTACCAGACCACCGACTCCAGTGTTGCCAATTCGTCCACCAACGAACGTCCACCCAGAGCCTTGCAACTTGGCAGAGATACTATCTAGCCGATTTCCAGGACCAACATCAACAATGCCCGTACTGCTGTCTAGAACAGCTTGGTCAAGGCGCTCCATGGCAATCAGTGGTCCACCTGCAACACTGCTCCATCCATTATTTGGGTTGTGCCCTCCGGACTTGATGGCAAAAGGCTCGGTAGTGTTGGCAAGAATCTTCATCACTGTTGACACCTCTTCCGCCGACTTGGGGAAAATGATGCACGAAGGGAGAAGAGCGGAGCATGATGTCGACCAGTATTGGGTTTGCTCTTCGATATATGCCAGATCCAGAGAATATGTCACAGTGATGTCTCCGAGATCTTTAACCATGGAACAGGTGTCAGCACCAGCCAACAAAGGCAGCAGAAGAGCGCAGTAAGCGTAAAGTAGTCTTATCGACATTCCAACGTTGACAAGGACACTGTTCAGGTCGGTTGCTGATTTAGGATGTGCAGTGTCTCCTATGTTCAACGACCTTTACGATCTAAACGGCGTTGATACGATCTTGGCAGGATGGACTTTATTGGAAAGCTTTGTTGAAGGGTTCGTAGCCGTGACTGGTCAATGGAGGAGAAGAGTGAGATTGATTCATGCCGTCACAGAGGTGACACCGCGTCGGCTCTTATACAACCTGTCAATGACGCAGTAATCCAACACATGTTATACACATGTCGGTATACGCCACAGAGTCATGACATACGTGTGGGGAGCTGTACACCAACCAGTTTGTTTGTGTACTTCAAACACCATTTTCATGACTACCGAGAGCTACGTGTGGTCATTGTCGTTCTCATGAGCTAACAGCTGCAGCTATTGATTGAGTGTGGCTTGGAATAGAGTAGATTGCTTGCATCATACAATGGGACCGTCGTCGCTGAACACTGAATTCGTCTGACCATCTCCTGATCAATTTAGTAACCACTTCCCCTATTGGCAATAGCCGCATAATCGCACGACACAGTTTTTATTGAGTCTTTGCCCACAGGAGCTCTTGTTGAAGACCCAAGCCCGAGCTGCAGTAGGCAGCGAACATCTTCGTATTCAAAATCAGGTCAAGCTGCCAAATGCGAAGGTGGCTGGCGACCAGGCATCGATAATTTGCAGCCGGATCTGGATGATCGGAAGTCGCTGAGAACGAATATTGGAGGTTGACAGTCGCGTGCAATTTCCGAATGTCTTGGAGTTTCGTGTCTGCAATGTTGCTACATTGGTTGAATATGTGTTGATTCGCTTGGCTGCAGCCTCATATGCGGGATGGGTATACCCGCTGCAGCTCTCTGCATAAACACGAGGTGTAGAATGCGGAGTGAGAGATTCCTGAGCCTGCAATAGTTAGCGTAGTCTCCACTCCTCAAATAAGGTGCACTTATCTGAAAAAAGAAGAGTGGCCGTCTTGGAAGACGGCCATATGAACCCCCACAATGCCCCTCACTACGCACCTCCATTTCCACACCAATGAAATCATTGAGTCTCGCGTAGGATCGTGATTCGATGCTCTACCCCTGGATGCGACTTGACGACATCGCGAAAAAGGAATGGTGCGATGACTGGGAAGCAAGAACCGTACGATGAATGGACCTGCAAAGCTCCTCCAGGCGATATCGACAGACAGGTCTAGACCTTGAGCCTCTCTTTAGAGAGGTCCCGTCTCCAAGCCTGATTCGAAGAGTGATGCGTTGTGGCTCCAAACATTTTACCTGTTTGCTGTACCCAGTCTACCATCCTTCTCACTCCGTTGTCTTGGTATTAGTCTCATACCATAGAATGGAGATCGATACACTCCAGCGTGCGAAGCTCGCAGAAGCCATAGCACTTCCAAAGAAGACGTCGTCACATATTCAAGACCACTGACTCGCTCCATGACAGCAAGACAATCTTCCCCATGGTTCAAGACTTGTCGATCACGAGATCCTAATCAGACAGCACAATGGTCGCGCAACTTCCTTCTGATGACTCCATCTTTGTTGGTTGAAAAGCCAAAAAGCCGCTCTCTGTATGTAGGTGCATGACTCTCAGAGACTAGTCTTTGTTTCCACTTCATTCCCATTCAGTTGGCAAGGAAGGGCATTCTGATACGGACAAAGGACATCCTCAAAAACCGCATGACTGATCGCAATAGCCAGAAGACTTTGTGATCGATAGGGCAAACGCTCGTCTGTACCCATACACGCTGAACGTGCATGTTGACGACTAACGCGACTGGTCAGATATCGCAGTGAAGCGACTAGTGCCGGTGATGTAATCCGTAACACAGGCTTCGTGGTGTCTTAGGCAGTGTAAGAGCTAGAGAAGTGATTAGGATCCTCATCCTGTAGGAGAGGTGCACGGGCGTCTTCATCGCTGGACACTATCAGCTGACCCGAGTCTAGTCATCGTGCAGTGCGAACGTTGCAAGCCTGGACTGATACTCGTACACTGACCAAGCTCTCAAGTATACGCTTCAAGACATCAGATCCGGAGCGGGACGGTTCGCCGTTAATGATTGTATCTGCCTGAGACATAGAGACCTCGCTGGGCGTTCGCCTTTCCGACGAGTGGATCTCAGTGCCAGCCGAAGCCAAATCAGGGTTGATACATCTGTGTGTTAGGCTGACCAAAGTCATAACCGCGCTCTTCTTCTGTCTATTCCTCGTATACTTGGTGCTGGACAGCAACGTGATAAATGTCAGAACCAGGTGTTGCAACTCCTGCTCGAAGTTAGGAAACGAGTAAGCTGAGTGCCAGCGGAATATAAGAGCCCAAAGTCAACCCTCTGCTGAGGTGACCGGCGCCTCCCGTCACTTCTCTTCTCTTGACACTGTTGTTCCCACCGTGAAGCTATCTGTCGTGACCAGAGTCTGTTGTACAGATGAGATGCCGACGTGGTCCTCGCATAAGGACTTTAACACCTCGACAGGCACATGTCATCTCATTTCGAGTTCTCACTCCCGTACCTCGAGTCTGCCTTTTGCACCAAGCCATAGACGACCACAGCCGTCTTGCAAGGGCTAATTGGCAGGTCGGCGACATGACCGCGATACTATTCATTCCGTGCTATGACGAGAATGAGTGCCAGAAAATGGCTAGGGTTAAGATCCGGGCCTGTCCCCATCACCTACAAACTCAGGGAGCTCGCGCGAGCCGACATACAAACGACCTATTGAGACCATGCTAAGAGGCTCAGGTGTGTGTCGATCGTGCGAATAGGTGAGGCGCGGACGAACCGCATTCCAAATGGAAGACAGACATCGGTAACTGGGGAGAGTGACACGCGTGGTACTTGCAAGCAAGTCGAGAGCAGATATGGTTTCAGAGAAGGGTATTGCGCGACCATCCCACTTGCGTTGATATGGTCAGATCGGGCTGAAAGACACGTGCGAGATCCAGGATCCTGTCGAGTCGTGATGGGACGTGGTGATCTTTGATTGGATATGAACGCCGTGTAGTGTTGAAGGCATTGAGTTGGTTGTGAGAGTTGTGTCTCGGTAGACGGACGAAGATGGGCGACGCGTTGCGGAGTGCCAAGAAATCGCGTCACAGCGGCGTCGGCACGTGTTTGTCTGCTTGCCTGACTAATTAGCGCCATCGCCACTGCGACCTGCTCACCAAACCTTGTATCGTTGTCGAATACAGTAAAAGTGCTGATTCGGAGCTCGTGGATATAATTCCAAAATATCTTCATTGAGAGAGCTACTCAGGATCAGATTCAGTGCGGCAAGGACAAGATTGCTCGCTGCCTAGAGAATAGCACCGATAATCTCAGCTGCAAACCTGAGGCGATCTACCTGCTATGGGAGCTATCGAAGACGCAGTAGATGCAGCCGCGAATTTCATCGGCCCATTTGTGGATAAGAATCGCAAGTATACTGGTGATGCGCCTACGTCGTCACTTGTCGAACAATCTCTTTCTCACCTCCGAGCCATCAACGCTGCGGATCTCGTCGCAGATCCAAATGCCCCTTATGACGCTTCTCTTGCGGGCGTCGTGTATGGCCTCTTGGACCTTATCACCACACTTGCCATCTTACCGCAGTTATCATCAGGAGTAGCTTTTAGCCAGCGACCGCGCTCAGTCCTGACTACCGTAATACCCACACCTCCAGGTCTCGGCATGGATTCCCTAGCTCTAACCGTCGAAAGTATTTTACCTATACTAGAACAAAGGGGCTCAGGCGTACAACCGCTACTCTCCCAAAGGATTCTTCCGGACATCGTGTCTGCGCTCGCTGAGTTATCTTTTTCACCCTCTTCATCTGAACACACTAGATCAAGGTTCTCGCCCATCTACGAGCAGATAATGGCCGAGGTTCCAACTTCCCGTCTCCTCCCGGTACTTACTACATTTATGCAGCAGTCTCTACCAGAATGGCTGAAACCCATCATATCCAGAGAGTTGTCCATGATCCCTCTTCGAGAACAAGGCATCCGACACACCATAGAATTCCTGGCGTTGTCATACTTGTCCAAAAACTCGCATGTTCCCGAGGGCGCTACTGGTCCATCATCCCAAATTCCCATACCGTTAGAAGCTATCACACAGGCTTCAAAGCTGTTGGTACTTCCACCAAGCGGTATCACACAAAATGACTGGATAAGACGACTTGCGCCTCAACTCTTCAACCTGCTGGACGGCGGCGAGGGGAAAGAGCTAAGCCGGGCGGCCGGCCAGATTATCGCAGGTGGGATACTAAGCAAGAGAACTACTGGGGCGCCGGGTACTGTAGGGTGGGAGATCTTTGCACAACCTATACTGCATACGATTTCCCCGAACAGTGTTCAGGTTCCGGATCTGGAGAAATATCGGAGTACTGGTGCGATCATCAAAGAGAGCGACTTCAAGACTGCGCTCCGCCGTCTCGACGCTATAACATCCTCATATTCTCACGCTGGCCTGATCAAACGCCTCGTTAGCTCTCTCCTACTTCCGCTATGGGGCTTGTTCAACTACAGTAAACTCAGACCTTCACTCGAAAAGGAGTGGATTCGTCTCCCAAGATCAATCATATTGCGGTATATTGAGATCGCTTGCGACGCAAAGCAAATCGACAATATCGCTCAGCACCTCTTCTGGGACGGTGATGGTACATGGACCTTTGGACCTGGATCTGAGGGCGGTATCGAGATACGGCGGCAAACAGAAAACCGGTCAGAAAATGAAATGAGTACTATGGAGGGAATTATCGGACAAATTAGCAATTTGGACAATCGTATCCATCTTCTGGTTACTTTGCTAGCAGAAGCCAGTATTCCGGACGATTTTGCGGCATCCGTTTTTCTAAGCGCAACGAAGCGGTGGCTGGAACCAGCACAACCACCAGCACAACTGCTCGCAGACGGCGATTTCGTGGGCGACCCGCTCTCAGCGCTGGTCGATGCCAAGTTGTCCGAGTCTCTTGCAAGGCATTTCCAAAACCGATTTGCGAGGAGCCCAGATCACATTATAGAACTCATGACACAATTAATTCAGAACTTCGTGAGTAGGCATAAGACTGCATCAAACAACGCGAACAAGTTCAGTAGCTCCAAACGAGCTATGCTTAACCATATCGTGCAAAAGCAAGACCAGAAAGATGCAGAAGGCGAGGAGGACGCTGTCAATGAGGACCTGACCTCGTTTGCGTTGAGTATCTTGAACACACTATTAGTGTCACCCGATTTCAAAAAAACGCCTTCAGCAATGGAAAGGTTGCACGCACTTTTGCCATCGTTGGCATACCTGACGCAATCTCAAGAACAGATGCAGTCACCCATATCTTCTTTGATCAACAACCCTGCTACAGCCTTACTCCACCTCATAACACCCATGGCCAGCTCCTCGTCAACCCAAGCCGGCCTTGAGACCACAACGACTGCCGACCCGCTTGCTGAATACCGCACAGCACTGAGGGCATGCCTTGGAGAACTGCAGTCACCGGAGCCGCCCAATCGCACCTGGGCATTGAACACTGTACACTCCATGCTCAAGAATTCAGTTGCGTTCCCAGTCATTGACGTACCGTCTCTTACCCACACACTACTTTCATCTTCGTTAGCAGACCCTGAGTCCTATGTTCACCTAGCTGCAATACCAGTTCTCGTCACAATGGCAGTCCGAGCACCGAAACCTGTTGTAGGCATTTTGGTCGATGCATTCGTGGATATTGAAGAGCGGTCTTTGAAGCTCGCAAGAGGGAAGCAAACCGAAGCGAAGGAGAGGGAGCTGAAGAACGCTCTGGACCTGAGGCTGCGGGTTGGCGAAGTGTTGAACACTTTTACAGGGGGCTATGATTTCTGGCACGCGCCTGGTGAGGACGCAATGCGATATAGGTGCGCAAAGCAAGTCACAGAGGCATGCCTCTTATTATCAAGTCGCCGTGGTCAGCGCGCACAAACGCTTTCGATGCGAAACGAAGTTGCAGACAACGAGCGGAGGTTGAAAGAAGAAGGTGAAGCAGCCTGGGATGGCCCGATACCCAATATCTTTGAGCCCGATGGCGCTGACCCGCAAGAGCAAGCAGATTACACTGCACTGCACAAGATTGTGAATGGCTGGGAAAACACGGGCATCGAGGAAGATGTCCGAATTCGCGCTTCTGCTCTCAGTGTTTTGTCGACTCTGCTCGAGCACCGCCTTGACGTGCTACGACAAGTGTCGATTGACGCGTCGCTGCAGATGGTGCTCTTGATCCTCAGTATGGAGAGAGAAGATGCAAAGGCTATACTGCGACGTGCTGCTGTTCTCGTCATAATGGGGTTGCTGCGCGGTGTTGACGCGGTGATTGAGAGTGGACAAAAGGTTACAGTCACACTAAACTTCAAGCAACAACAGGAAGTGGAGAGGGTCATCAAGTGGGTAAAGGATGAAGATGCAGACGAGCTTGTTAGAGACCACGCTTCAAGTGTGATGGAAGGAATGGAGACGTTGAGAATCAAGGAGCTGCATAGGGTCAGAGACAATGGACTAGACTTTGGTCGAGATTTCGGACTGGAAGGCAATTTCAGAGGACTCGACATACAACCAGAGACGGAGAAAAAAGAAGGAAAGGGGAGGATGATGATCGAGGAGGTAGAGTAGCTCCCAATGGCTTGAATGATGGTGGTATTTTAGACGCTCCGTGTTCGAGGCTTTGGTTTGCTGAGTTCCTTATCTCATCATGCCTTCGCTAGGTAGCCTCGTGGTATCTTCAGTTCAAATGCTAGCCAGGGCGCGCTGCTGGTTTTGCATTGCAGGCGCATATATCATAGGCTCGCTCGTCCATCTTCAGCGCACTTTTGCGCAAGCGCCCAATCCCGTTGCAAGTTTGATCCGTGCTGCGCATCATGCTGTTGTCTAGAAGCCTCAACCGCTCATTGCCGTGTCTTTCCCAGTTTTTGGTTCCACCTCGTCGGCCTTGCCGATCCAGAGGACGTTGTTGCACCGTATGAGAACCTGACCGAGGGTGCCTGAGCTGACGCCATTTACGAATTCTTCCGTGTTGGAGAGCTGGATGTTCATATACAGGTCGACGGAAACAAGTCTACCCTTGTACTCGGTTTCGCCCCACTTTAACCGAACAACAATGTCCTTATCGACTCTACGATTTGTTAGTTGGCAGGCGGGCCATGAGAGGAAGACGCGACGTACAAGCTCTGGAGGAGAGGTCGGGGATTGAACGGTGCGACAGCCTGCGAGTTGTTAACCATGCGCAACAGCGCGGAAAAGAAGAAACTACATACAGCCATAACTGCGACTCAAACCGTGGCCTTTGTAATGTGGACAGAGTCTTGGGGGTGTGGTAGTGTAATGCTGAGGTCGATGTTGGTATGCTGCACTCACTGACCGCGCGCCTGCAGCTTTGGAAAGTTGTCGGCAAAAGGTAACGCCGATTGGTTAGTAGGCAACACCGCGGGGAAGCCATGCAATCCGCCTGAAGTACCAAGTCTCATCATGCGCGGATAGAATATGGAAATCCTCTATCTTACAACTTCATATCCATTGCACGCCGCATACATGAAGCTTTTCTATTTTTTCTCTATTCTCTCTCACTTGGGTCATAAATCAAGTCAAGTTCCGGCTTTGACAGAGCCGCAAACTAGCGGATGCGCTAACGTTTTGTTGTAATCTTCGTATGATCCGACTTTCTCCCATCCACACGAAACTGCAATTGCGACCCCAAGAAACCAACACGCTCACCGCCCACCAAATAACTAGCACGCTATAGTCACCAAACATCAATTGCATCATTGCGCCCACCGCCGTGCGTCGTTTGGCCCTCCTACCCTTGACTCCGTTATTCGTCGCCTCACCACCTCTCGCGCAGCATGCCCCGGTAGCGATGCTAGCAATCTGGTCCCGGGCAAGATCGAACCCGGGTACCTGTAGATGCATATCATGCGTCTCCAACGCAGTTGCTCTCGGACTTACCAGCGGCCGAACAGCTTTCCATGCGTCGTGGCCATGGATAGCGCGGACCCCGACTTTCGTGAACACAACTGTTTTTGCGGCGGGATTGACCCAGGATGCAAAGGCCGAGGCTGTCAAGGGCAGGCAATGCAAACAGACATCCTCCAAGTCGAACGAGGGCATGGATGGTCACTGTCTGGGAGAAAAAGACATAGAACAAAAACTGGCAAGTGCTCTGGGCCACGAGTCGCCTGGATACCACGGCTTGTCCTTCGATGACTTGCCCGAGGATATCGATTGGAACGCCTTGCAAAGGATCGTAGGGATGGACCTTGTCGATGATCAGGTCTTGCAAACACAAGAGGTCGAGTCTCAGATTCGCGATTATTCGGAAATGTCATGGGATGATCTGCGCTTCGATTCGAGGTTTCCAGGCGCCCAACTGCTTGAGTGGCCAGCAAATACAGGCCCTGATCTTATGCGCTATAATCTCCCCCCTCAGTCACTGTGGGCACCAGACACGTTGCGCCTCCAAGCAATGCGGAGACGCCATACATGGAAAAAGTTGGCTATGCAAGAGCTTTCGACAGGACTCCTTATCCATGAACTGCTGCATCATGCTGGTGTCGCTCGCTTTTTAAACACTGCAAGCGACGAGCTTAGCAAGCTAGCACCTCAGATCCTGGAAGTCGTTCGTATGAACGAAGATGAACGCACAGAAGCACGCTTGGAAATCTTGGAAGCTCTCGAGAATCTTCACAAGATGTCTGTAGACAGTTCGGCCGAAGATATTGCTTCTGCACGAATACGAGCGAATCACCCGGCAATTCCAAGCTATCACCAGGATGCCGACGGCGATTTCTACGGTATTACAAAACAGCTCAACGACAGTCTCGGAACTTTACTTCGCGAAACACCCCGTGGAAACGACCGCAAGGCAGGCCTCGCGGTGGCAAGAATGTGCCACAATCTCCTCATTTCTTCCGCTTCCCCGGATCTACAGACGTTCAATATCCTGATAGTTGGCTTCAGACGCTGGCGTCGAAGAGACCTAGTCGACCGCGTCATACCTGCACTCTATGCCAACAAGATACGCCCGAATGAGATCACCTGCCGTGAGATCCTTGAGCACTATGCGCTAGGGGGGCAATCAGCAGCCGCCAGCTTTTCGCGTTTCGTAGCCAAAATGAGGGGCTTGGATGACGCGCTCATGCTTGCAAATCCAGAGATCAGCATCAACGAGGCCAGTCAAGACCGGCTCGTTCGTATGAGTCCAACGAAGATTCTTCAAAAGGTTCACCCGACGCCTATGGTTTTTGGTGCGCTCATAGGTGGCGTAATGAAATATGCAGGTTTCGATCGAGCTCTCGACATCTATTATGAGATGAAAGCAGACGGCTGGGGCCTCGACGTCAGAGGCCTGACCAAGCTCCTGGGAGATTGTGTTCGCCGAGCCGATTGGGAAGGCGGTCTGTACGTGTGGGAGGAAATCAACAGCATCAAAGCACGAGTAAAACATCACGAGATGGCTAAGGCATATAGTCACATGCTCAGCTTGTGTTCCATCACCGGCAATACTGTTGCTTTCAACCAAATCTTGAACGATCTAGCCCGGGGAGGCTTTGACCGTAAGGTGATTATTGATGCAGCTACGAAGACAACGAGCTTAGCAAAGCGTAAAAGCGAATATCTGGCCCCGGCGTGGGTCGCAGACAATGTGATGATAGCTGTATCGCAATACGTCAAGGATCTCAGACCCTCTGAACCGAATTCCGCACACGTTGTGACGGAAACCAATCCCGCAATGCTCTCGCAAGACGAGTTTGATGCTTTCGGCGACATCGAGCACAACACTGCCGATACAAAAGAAGCATGGGCGTCTTGGGTCGAGCATGAATTCGGGGAGAGGCCGAAAGACCCGGAACCGTAAAGTTTCTTCTACTCTCTGTACATTACGAATGTTTATACTATGATAAGCATCAGAGCATTGGGCCGGCGTTTATAGTAGTATGTACTGATACGGCATGTACGACAATTTCACCTTTGGATATCACCGTTTTCTTAACGCTGTCTCTCTTTCTTACTACCAGAAGCTGATCCGGTTGCACAATCTCTTTGTGCAGACATACGTGCCAGTGTGTTTCCGCAGTACTGACCACTGATCCGCGGCTTAATGACGGTGGCGAGCGCAATAAACGTTCCCGTTTTCCAACGCCTAGGTGTCACCCGACCATTACGCTGCCGAGTGCACCCTCATCCCTGGTCGTCTATTTAGATTACCCGCGCCGCACTACAATCTACTCTCTCGCTTCTGCGTCCTCATCTCCAGCAAAACAATTACTAAACGTGGTCAGAGCGTTAGTTCAGTAATTCATTCGGCACTGCTTGTGTCCTTTCCATCTGGTGATGTCTTGACCCTTGCTCACCTTGATACCGTTGAGGTTGCCCCAAGCCCATGACTGCAGCTGCGTTATCGAGCTTCTCCAGACCCATCTGCACATCGTATTCGGAACCCACTACTTGATACTCAACCGAGGTTATCAACCTACTCGCGTCAAGTCAGGTATGTCTTGCACCATTCGTATTGCTCGTCCATATGCTTGGATACTCGCTTAGCCAGAACGCGCAGCTTTAATCTAAGCAGCTGCATTTGCAGCGCGGATGCACCGAGATCGAATCACTCACCCCCGTAGTGGCAAGGATGATTCACCTCAGCAAATGTGCAAAGCTTCAAGAGCTGTAAGACAGCGAACGTGTGACTTTCCCCGGATTTCCTGGCTATCTTAGGGTACGTCCTTTTTGGCGTTCCCCTGCATATCACAACGCAGCTCGCCAGGATGGAGTCTATCCGGTCAGTCAGCCCAGGATCCACTGAGCAGCCGAGGTCTAGACTTTGCCAACACGTATCTACCTTTTCTTCTGGAATGGCTCGGCATCAGGATCTGGAGCGCTTCCAAGCCTTATTCAAATCTAAAGATTAGCCACCTTCTCAAGAATCAAGGAATCCGACAGATGACATGTTTACCAAGACCAGCCTGCGTTACAAACGGAAGAGCGATCCCTCGTCATGGCCCAATCGTAGATCAAAGGCAACACATTCTCTCCTTATTCGTTTCCAGGGGCGATCTGCAGAGGCAACCCTGCATGGTAGGTATCTGATGTCGGATACACAGATTGAGTGTGGGTTGGGCCGATACTGAGCTGAAGCATTGGGAGTTAGTGCACCGATGCAATTGCGGAGCACCAGCAAGCCCTCACCCGAGAGGCCAGTGTGTTGTACAGACCAATGCATGGTGTGTCACTTGGATTGAACCATGCTGCAGCGACTCCTCCTGCTGATAAGGTCGAGAGGAACTTGATTCCACAGCTATACTTTATGTGTCATATTGATCAGAGTAAAAGACGGAGTTGCGGATAGGTTTGCACGGCAAAACGAGTCTCCGAGAGAAGCAAGAGTCTAGAAGAATATCCCATGAAGCCCCGCGTGTTTGTCGTAATATATCACAGGTATATATCGGAGCCCTTTCAGCTCGCGAACTTGGACCCGCACGAGCCAATAGCCTCTTCCGGAACAGCGGACCTCTTTCATTGTGCGTCAAAGCTTTTTCGCGCCCAACAGGAGTACCTGTCAAACTCTGGCTGAACAGGTCTCCGTCTCCTAGTGGCGCTAGCCCAAACACGGATGAACTACATACTTTACCCAGATTACAGACGCCTCGTATCTACAGCCTCGACTATACCAGTCACCCTACCTGCCCCACCGGGCTAAGCATACCCTGCGCCAAAACGAAGGATGCTCGAAGTTTGGTTCAAATGGTGTGCATAGATTGCTTCCGATGTTACCATGCTGTGATCACTCGCCATCCGTAAGAGTCTAGTTGGCGTGTATATATAACAAGTATAGGACGTTGATTATATTTCTCCTTGCAAGCAGACAGTTGTACCAGTCCAGTTTTAGTCATCACCATTTAATCCAACCCGGAACCCGCGAGAAAGGATAGATTTGAGTAAAGAAGCAAGAGCAAAGATGCAATACAGACTAGTCTCTGTTCTCGCCGCAGGCGTCTTGGTCGCTATCACCAGTGCCGCGCCCGTCCCGTCATCTGAGGTAACTGCTATCCCAACTTGAAACCATGTTATCTCGCAGTCGATACTAAGTCGAACAGACTGTCGGCGCCCCAGCAGACACCATCGAGCTCGGCAAGCCCTCGTCGGTTATCACCTGGGGCAAGCGGACTGACGAGACCACGACCAACCCAGACGACATCCAAGTGACGC
>JAODYC010000086.1:27189-40754 GCA_026262405.1 Curvularia hawaiiensis
AGAAAAGAAAAAAAAAACATTGGGGGCAGAAACTACCCCCAGACCCAACCCTGGAGACCAGATCAGATCATAGGAGTCTCACCCCCCTGGTACACACCAGCTTGCAATGTGTCTGGTGGCATGTTGGCACGAAGCTCCTTGGGGTTCCGATAGAAAGGTTGGCTATTATCCGATGAAGGAGGAATCACCTGCTCCATGGGCTGTGGGTGAGGTGGTGGCGGTGGTGGAGGTGGTGGAATCTGATTCATGTACGAATCAGAATGCATACTGTCCGCAGGAGGAGAGCGCGCGGCAGGGCCTCGAGGGAACGAGAACTCGGGTACGCTCTCATAGGGAGAAACCTCGGCGCGAGTCATGGGTGGCGACTTCGTGCGTTGAGGTCCACGACTAGTGCTACGCATGCGTTCAGTGACACGCTTGAAAGTCATACCGAGGTTCTCGCTCACACTACCACGCCCCCGACGGTGAGCATGTGGGGAGCTCGAGGCCGAGGGATTGGTCGGCGACATCTCCATGGGCTTCTCGCCTGGGCTATTGCCCTCAATGGCAATGTTAATCATGCCAACACCATTGCCTCCAATGTTTAGCGGTGGTGGAGGCGGTGGTGGCGGAGTTGCCAAATGCTGAAGCTGGGACAGCAGAGGAGGTGCGCTGTCGTCTTGTTCCAGAACCACGACTTGACTTTCGTGGATTGTCTCATCAATGCTGGCAGTGATCGGAGGCGGGCTATGACGCTTGTAGTTGGTCTGAGGCAGAACTTCAGGCATCGTGTTCTGGCGAGAATGACCACGAGACCCGCCCAGAGAAGGACGTCGACCAATGGTAGGGTAAGTGGGAGAGTTGTAGGTGCTAGAAGGCAATTGGATGTCCTGAGGAGGTGCCGACATTGATCGCTGAGGCGAGATGGGTTGTCCGAAGGTTGTTGCAGGGAGAAGGGGACCAATGTCATCTTCCTGTGTTTGTGAGGATCCCTGGTTGTATTGCATCTCGTTAGGGATACTAGGTACAGCGGGGATGTCATCTTCGTTCGGATCAGCAGTCATGTAGCGAGGATGACGCATGGCACGTGGATTTGCTGGCAGGCCAATGGGTACAGAAGTCGTCGAGGTTGGACCAGGAATCATTCGGTTAGTAGGTGAGTACCTCTTGGAGATCTCTGGGTCTGCCGTCTGGCTTCTCTGGATGGGATCTCTGTAGATGGACATTGAACTCAACATGTCGTCGGTGTTTGAGCGCTCGTGTGAAACTGGTCGGAAAGCGAGCTCACCAGGGTGAGGAATGATTGGAGCCGAGGGTCGTCGAGCCAGAGAAAGCCTGCGTTCTTCAAGTTCCCGAGCAGCCAAAGCCTTCTTTGACAAGGCACTGGGACGCATACGCGAAGCACCTGAACGACCTGAAGTCAGGGACTCAGGAGAGTGGTCTCGCGTGTGAGTTCGGTTGCGACTAGACTCTCTCAATGGCCTTCGGCTCATGGAACGGTCGCGTGTGCCATGGCGTTCAGAAGAAGCTTCACGACGGGTGCTTGCTGCTCCGTCTACGGGCCGGCGACTGCTGCTTCGCTGGCGTGGACGAGCAACTTCTTGGTCAATGAAGTACTCGGGTTCATCTCGATTCATAGGTTGAGGCGATACAGGCGAGTTCTCTCCACGAGTAGCGCTTCTTCCGCGGTAATCTGCAGGGCGACGGCTTGAGGCTCGGCTAGCACCTTTACTGCGAGCACGAACGGCTCCCTCGGGTGACTCCGCCCGGCGTCCTGCCGTCTTGGAAGAGGATCTGGTCTTGCTTACTCCATGGCGTGCCCGGCTTCTCGCAGTACGAGTGCTAGCAACAGATTCAGTAACTACTGGAGAAGCAAGGTCCATCTTGTAGAATCTCTCATCATCAAAGTTTTCCGTGTTGGTACTAGCCTCCTTCTTGGTAGAAGAATAGATACCAGCATCTTCTGGAGACATTGGCACAGGCGAAGAAGGAGAGCGCTTCGCAGGGTGGATGTAGCGCACACCAGAGCGTCCACGGCTTTGCGAATCGTCGCGGTTGCGGCTACGTGTGCGCGCAGTACGCGAAGCAGGCCTGTCTTCATTCCTCGAATTGGCACGATTCTGTGCGTAATGATTGGCTTCCTCAAGACTGCTGATGTATTGATCAATGCTGCGGGCCTTGGCACTCTTGATACTGGCGCCGGTCAACGGAGGACTAAGTCTGTTTGTGTAGCCAGTCTCTGGGCCCTGCTCGATGACAACAGTCTCCTTCATATCTAGATGGAGATCCTGAATGTTTCGGCTTCTGGAGCTGGCGCGCGAATCGCTGGTCTTGTCCTTGAGTGCGTCGAATACACCTACCGCTGGCGACGGCAGATGATCGCTCGACTTTTCAGGGTTGAAGGTCGTCGCGGAGAGAACAAAATCTTTGGAGCCGCTCGTGGCTCGTCTTGTGGAAAATGGCAGGGTTTCTGCCTCACGTCCAATGTTGTCAACGGCAGTCCTGGGATGAGGCTCACCGCGCTGGCCGCGGTCAGGAATGGCCAGTGAGGCGAGAACCTCATTGTTTGTCGTAGTCCTACTAGCATCAGATCGTGAAGGGAAGCGCTTCCTGCCATAAGATCCTGGAGTGGCAGTGCGTGCTGAAGAAGGTTCCCGAGAAGGTTCACGAGCAGTGCGTCCCAGCCAACCGTGGTTGCCTACAGCTGGGCTGATAGCAGACTCTGCGATGGGCGTGACGCCGGCATTCATCGGAGTTCTGTCGTCTTCCTCGCGTACAATTTGCTGGGGTTGAGGACCACGGGTAAAGTCTGTGACGAGCTTGAGCGAAGCCATCCTGGCCGCCACTCGGCTGCTACCAACGCTTGGTGGTGACAATGGTGGACTCATCTGCGAGCCAAGCAGTGCTTGCTTCTGCGCAGAGAAAACAGCATCCTGAGCACGAGGCGAGAACCAGGGCTCGGTGGTTTCTAGGCCCATACAGGAGAAGCAACGGACGGCCAACTCTGCCTTGCCATGTGCTACGGCATGCTCACCCCATTTTCGGACCAAGTGTGATTGTCTCTGCCAGTCAGTTGGGAAGGTCAGGCACGTGAGCAAGATTGCCTCCATGTAATACTTGCGGGACACATAGACCTCGATGGCGTCGTTGTGTTCGCCTAGCCCAAGGAAGATGGCAACAGCAGGATGAATGTCGCCCTTTTCGAGGAGGCGCTGAACAAAGGCCTCGCCGACCTTTTTCTGCGAGCCCTGACCCATGTTGCTCAGAGCCAACAACATCCAGTCGGAAGAAGTCATTGACTCGGATCCAACCATGGAGGCCATCAGGTCAGCACCAAGATCACCTAACCACTTGGAAAGTAGAACAGCAGCAGCTGAACCAGGTGGATGGCGTGCAACTGAACATCATCGTTAGCTTAGAACAACTACAAGATAATAAAATGAAACCTACGTTCGTCCTGTACCAACTCGTCAATGTCATTGTCCCAGCCAAAGACGACTCTGAGCATGTTGAGTCGAAGATCGTCCGGAGTGCGTTCTGGTCCAAGATCAGAAGGTCGGAAGGGCACGTCACTAAGCCGGGCTTTGGTAAAAGGGAAAAGATCCATGTGTTCGTTCTTTTGCGTCTCTTGAGGGCTTCGGAGAACTTCCTTGCGTAGACCGGAGGTCACATAGCGAGAAGAGGATGCCGCCGATGATAGTGACCGTATAGAGACACTCTCGCGTGTAGATGTGCCGCCCATGAGTGAAGAGGTGCCCGAAGAGAAAATGGTGCCCGAGCCACCAGAGCTCTTTGACCTTGTGGATCGTTGCGAGCTGCTGGAAGGCTTATCATAGCGGTAACGTGGAGCACGGCCACTTCCAGAGGACCGAGAACTTTGGGAACCTCGACTAGAAACGGGGCTCAGAGGTCCAACGCGATCGCGGCGCTCTTCCTCTAACTGATCCATCTCTTGAGCAATCTTCTGCAGCGGCGACATGACAACACCCTCATCGGCGCTGCTTTCGGACTCGGCCAGCACGATGGGCAGGGACTTTGCTGGAAGTGCGGTGAGTGGGGTTTCCATCTGTTTCTTCTGCTCATCCAGGGAGATTGGTGGAGACGGGGGGGTGTTGGCAGGTGCATGCTGTACATTAGCTACCATGGTTGCTGGGCCGTTGCTGGGATTGAGGTCGTATTGCTGGATACTCGAGTTGCGTCCGATGGTGAAGAGCGTGGCAGTGGGACCGTAGTTGCAGATGGCGGCAACGCCTTCGATTGTCGGTACAGTCTCGTAGGATACTCTCTTTGTGCGGACATCCCAGGCACAGGTTTGGCTATAGTGTCACGTGTCAGCTCAGGGCGGTGAAAGCCATCAGTAGATTACATACCCTTCAGTGTACTGGACAATACGACCATTCTTCGACCAGGCAAACCAACAGGGACCGGGTTCTCGTTGCTCTTTCTGATTCAGAACACGAATCACACACGGAGAGTCGCCTGCATGGGGTGCCTTGGGGACACTCCACACTCGAAGATCGCCGTCGGCTGTCTGAGCTGCCAACATCTCCGACTTTTGCTTGGACGAGGAGCCATGCCAGGCCAGTCCCGCGACGGGGGAAGGCTGCCTAGGAGTGGTAAGGGTATGGAGAATGGTGAAGGAAGGTTGCAGTGTTGCGATTAGTATGGAACCATTGAGATAGCTGTAGGGAAGAAGTCAGCGGAAAAGAGCTGCGGAGATGGGCGCGCATTGCACTCTAGTACGCACCCAATAGCAAATGTTCTGCAATCTGCAGCGGGCGCGAGTGCTGTAATAGGGTCGAAAATGGTTCTAGCCGAGAGGTGTTCCGATGTCGAGGGCTCGAACAGAATGATGTTGCCCTGCGCATTTCCTGGGAGACTAGTCAGCAGCCGGACCACGAGAACAGCGACTACTGCACCCCAGACTCACCAAAAGCTACGTTGCCGTTTCTCATCCAGGTTGCGACCCTGATTTGCTCGTACGAGGCAAATCGAGCCACTTCGTCGCCGGTAAACAGGTCCCACACAATGGCGGTCGAGCCGGCATCGTATGACACGACCAACCGGCCCGCGCCTCTCTCGCTCGTAGTGTCTACTGAGATCCATGAGACGTCTTCGCGGTGTCTCTCAAAGCGCCTTTCTACGGCCAAGGTGTCGTGGTGCAGGCACAATATGACGTTGCGCTGGGCATAGAGCAAGAAGGCGCCGGTGGCCGCACAGGGCTCGAAAGCAAACTCATCCTGGCCGGGTGTCGGGGGCTTGAGTTTGACGTCGGTGGAGCGAACCGAATTACTTTTGATGGCGTTTGAATTGGCGCGCTGCCTCAATCCAGTCGACATGGTGGTGGCTGGATCTGTGCGGAGGTGGAATGGTCGTCAGTCGGGTGTGTTTTCCGCCACGGGCCCACGAAGCGCATAACGCTCCCACGATGGATTCTCGAGAACACTTTTTTTGGGAGGGAGTTTGCAAGACGTAGAATGGGGGAGAGCTTGTGCAGCAGGGAAGGGTAAAGAAGGAAGGGGGAAAGAATTGGCAAACTGACTGCAAAGAGCAAGAGCGCGCTAGACGGCGATTGCGCTAAACAGCTCCACGGCGTCTGGAGGAGGGTACCGTTTGGCCCCGCCTCGGACTTGGTACAAGGATATACGAGCTGAGGCGGCTAGCAAAAGGTGTTTTGGAGAGATTGGATTCTGGAACCAAAACCCAAAGGAGCAGCTGAAGAGGAGGGTGAGACACAGCAAGCAGAGAGAGAGAGAGAAACAGGAAGCGACAGGAAGCGCAGAGCAAAGCAATGTGTGTGTGTGTGTGTGTGTGTGTGCACAAGAGAAGTTGATGCGCGAGGAGAGGGCCGGCTATCAGTAACGGCGCTTAGGAGTCGAGGGACCAGGGCCGAGTGATTGCTGTGCTCGAAATAGTACGGGCGTTGATGGGTTGGAGCGCGAGCAGCCAACGAGCAGGCGGAGCGGGAGCAAAAGGCGTAAAAGGAGCTGGGCCAGAGGAGCCTCATTCGCCCGTGGCTGTGAAAGGACGACATTGTGATCCTGGGAGCCAAGGTGGTGATGGCACACGTTAGTGGTTAGGTTGGCGCCGGCGTGCCTGTGCGGACTAGACGGGCAGCCTCTCACAGCGCCGGACGCCATTGCAGCCCATGTGCCTACCGCACCACCATCACACTTTCGCGCTCGCCATGGACCAATCACCGCCTGTACGACATGCCCCCACGTGAAGGATCATCCCTACATGCTCCAATCTGCAAACCGCCTCCACCAGCCGCATACAACGACCCTCTTTCGCTGCTCTCAATACGGCCATGACTCTGAAGATGCGGTGACGGTAGCGCCAGGCCAGGCGATTTCTGCTGTCCATGTGCCTTTTTTTTGCGCACGACAGCGGCCCAACCGGTTCGCAGCAACGACGCCAAAGACGGGCCTCCATGGCCGCTGGCAGCGTACGCGGATGGGCGCCCAAGCTACTGCACCACGGCATCAAGACCCCTCCCCGCGCGCCCACGCTCGGGAACGGTTATGTGCGGTGGTGGCACCGTGCCTGAACCATGGCCCTGCACGTCCTGGGGACCGACGGTACATGCTTGTACATGGCAGTATATACATATATACATGCACACATATAGAGCTACACACGGTCGTACATACAGTCGACAGCGCACCCAGCATCAACCCATAGCCACGGTCCTTCCGACCAGCCAGCCTTGGTAGATTGCGGAGAGCAGAGAGGTAACGTGTTGCAGGGCGTTTTGCTTGTCCGACGTTGCAACCTCTCGACCCCACATGGACATGTATACATGGCTCTCTACAAACGAGGTGCATGTATATATATACACCCAGATACGTGCGAGCAAGACGGGTGTTTGTGCGACCACACACGCACACATACATGATGCAGTTCCCAACGAACTTCTTCGGCAGCCATGCAGTTTCTCGTTAATCTGACACGCGGCTGCTCGACGTGCTTCCCCGACCCGTGCAACCACAGTGAAGACGACATGCAGCAGCCATGCGTGGGAGCGTAAGCACCTAGGGAAGGGAGGAAGAGAGGAGAGAGAAAGAAAAAACGGTCATCGTGGCTCTTGTTGGACAATAAGCAACGCCCCCCACCGCACTCTTGTTCCCTTCTTCACACCGTTCAGCTGGGTAAATTGCTGCAATCGGCCCATCACTCGGAGCATGGCACATACATACTCCGTACACACATACTTCGTACATACATTCACATAGGGCTAGCTACACACAGGGCTAGCTAGTGGTTTTTTCCTCGCTCTCGTCTGTTATTCTCCCGCCTTTTCTCCTCGCGTAGGTTCCTTATGCATCCTTCTTCACACTTTTGAGCACCTACATACACGGGACTAGGACCCCCCGCGCCCCGCCTGCCTAAGCAGCGGTCGCTTCATGCTCGCTTACCATATCAAGAAGTATTTTTAACGCATCTGTCATGCTTGGCTGCAAGTCGTCAAGATGGGGGGGGGCATGGCCGAGGAGAGGAATCAGAGGTTGAGAGGGCCTTGTACGCACTTGATTTGATGCCTGGGTCGGGGGCGGGAAAGACAAGCCATGGACTCTTTTTGATTTGCGCCATGGGGCCCCTTTGTCACATCACATCACATCTCGCCTCGGCCTCATCACATTCTTTCGCATAAACAGGCACGGCAGTCGCGGGATTGGGAAAGCATTGATAAGGGTAGCTATTGCTTGTCATTCGAAGAAGTAAAAGTCCAACTATGGAGGGGGTATCTAAATAGAGCTATATAAAGGGTGCATGCCGTGCGTGTATGCGAGGGTGTATGCGGGGTATCAAAAAAAAAGCGAAGCGAGGCGAAGTCTACGCCACACGAGTGTCTAAAATATCAAAACACCTTCGTAGGTCCCGTCTCGCAAGGGGGAACAGTGATGGGAAGAGGGGGTATATCCAGAAGCCAAGTGTTTGTAGCAAACACGGCGAAAAAAAAAACAAGACGCCAGATGTAAATGCCCAGATTCCTGCGCTATGCTATCCTCCGTCCTAGGTGCTATCCTCCAATAATGGTAAAAAGAAATGATGCAACCGGCCCTACTGCGCATGGGGTGAATGTGCAGTGGCGGGTGGAAAGGTTCTTCCGGCTCTTTCAGACTTGATTCGACAGGCCTAGACTGGCATGGCATCCAGTCAATCGTGGGTCTGGGTATGTGTGCAGGCCATAGACCGGGCGATTGGTGCAACCATGGTTGCGAGCGGACATGAGCACTGCCGCAGCCGTGACAAATACCAGGGTGGGGGCAAAGGTGAGGCTGAGGTGCCGCCCAGAGCGCTCTAGGCGGGGGGTGAGGGTGCACGTGATGAGGGTGCATGTGACCCGACCCGAAGCCGAGCTGGTGGCGCAGTGGCCACGCGCGCGCGTGCGCGTGTGCGAGTGCGCGTGCAAGTGTGACGTCGGTGTTTGTTCAGGACAGGACTGATAAACACCGGCAGTGCAACGCGGTTGGATGGTAGTCATGACGACTAGCATTAATCTGAGGGATTAATAGAAGTCATGATGAGCGTGGCGGTGGTGATGATGATAATGGTGATGGTGGTGAAGGCTCATTCGACCTGCTCGGGTGACTCCGCAATGGGGGTCATGGGCTTGGAGGTGCGGCGCTGCTTGCGGCCGCTGCTGCGGCGACGCTCGCTCTTGGGCTTCTTCTGAGCGTACAGCGGGGGCAGGATGGGAAAGGCCTGGGCCATGGGGGGCACGCGGGGCGGTGCTGGAGCCTCCTCGAGGAGCGGGCAGGAGAAGTCGTCGTCAAAGTCCTCGCCAAACAGGTCGGCATCGCTGATGTAGGACGATGGCGGGCTGCGGTGGTCGAGTGAAGGACCAGTGGGCCAGGACGGGTAGGCACAGGATGAGCCGCGCGAGGAAAAGGACTCTGTCGAGTGGTTGCTGTAGAGGGAGCTGGTGGGCGACGACATGTTTGCTCTGGGCGAGATGGTAATAGGCAGCGACTTGCTGGGAGATGAGGCTGGCGATGGGTCGAAGTGCATGATGGGTAGAGGATGGTAGTGTAGGGGGTGGGTCTTGTGTAAGTATGTATATACACAGTTGCGGGCACTTTCGGCACGGAGGGATGATAGTGGTTTTCGTGGGTTTTTCGTCAGACAACGTGTGCCGGCAACTGGACCGAGGGCGCGGAAGCTTGGAAGCGGGCTGATGATGTATGACGCCGATGTGGATAAGGGACAAGCAGGGTTGCCGGGCCTAGCTCGGTAGCGGCGGGTCTGGTAGCGGACAGCGAAAAGGGAAGTGTGCGATGCGGCGGACTGGGGCCCGAGGGGTTGAGCGGGTGCGGTGGGACGCAAGGCAGGTGTTAAATACTGGGTGCGCTGCGACGGTGGTCAGGCGTTTGAGTCAGGCACCGCAATTTGCAGGCACGGAGCGAAGATCAGATGGAGGCCAGGCCGTGGGGGAAGCGGAACGCAGGTTCCATATATCCTTTTGCCAGGCAGCGAGTCTGACGCCTCGTTCCGGACCGCGAAGCACACACACACTCAGCGCCGCTGGATGTGCGCTTGGGGGCGTGAGTCGGTGAGCGACCGCTCTTTGCAAGGCGGCGCCCGTGGTTGGTGGAGCGCGGGCAGCTCAGACCGCCCATTTGGCAGACTGCCTAATCCGGCCTACCGTACCGCCGCCCCCGTTCTCTCCCGGCGGCCGGGGCGCCAGCCAGCAGCCCACGCGCACCCGCCGAGCACGCCCCCTTATTGTTTCGCGTGCCACGGTGCTTTTCAGGGCGCAGAGGGTGTGTGTGACACTGACAGCGGAAACACGCCCACGACTCGCTGCAGCCACGCCGCCCGCCTCCTCGCGAGCGCACATGCGGATAAGATGCGCTGTGCTGCCGCATGCAGTAAGCTGATCATCTCGGGGATCATGGCTCAAGGGAGACCCTTCTCCCCACGCCTTCACCCGCCGGCTTGTGACATCCGCAAAGGGAAGCACAAACGCTCCCCCCCCCGGCCTGCCTGTCCGCCTCTCCGGCCGGCTTGTGCAAGCAAAAGGATGCATGCTGCCCAAGGGCTGCAGCCACTGCCAGCCAGTCGCTGCCGTGACTCACGCTTGGGCTGCCTCGCTGGCCGTCTGCTGCGACTCGGGCGGTTTGGCTATTTCTTAGCCACGCACGTCGAAACCGCGACCTCGACAAAGCTGCTCCAAGGGCACGCTCGACTGGACCCTGAGCTCCTCGCATCGACGCTTGTGCCATCACATGCATTTGCGACAGCCGATCCGAGGGTCTCGACGGTAGTCGCGCACGTGATGGCGACCAGGCGGGGGTTGCTGTCACAAGCCTGCGACCGACAAGTACCTCGCCACCGCGCCGCTGTGGAAGAATACTTCCCGGCCCGACATGGGCCTTGTCCGCTCGCACTACCCATGTACGCCATCAACACATCCATGCGCGCTCGACTAGGCCCGACCCATTAACCTTCCATGGCTGCACTGCTGATGCGGTTCCGGAACGTGCACCGTGGGCACCAGATATCTTTTCCTGGGCAACTCGACCCAGCTCTGGCGACCGCTGACCTGCAGCGATACGGGCTGAGAAGGGCAAACCCCCTTTCCCCCCAGCCTTGCGTCATCCGCACCACTTGCCCAAACCGTGTGCTCAATAAACACAGGGTATTTTCAGGGCTGCGCTGCCGTCAGCCCTCTGTTGCTATATTCAGCCTGCAACGTACGACTTGCAAACAGCCGGTCTCTGCGTTCGGTGTTTGACCTCCTGCTGTCACAACCACTATAACCGTTTTTTTGCCTGCATGCGGCGCGTGGCATCTTGGGGCGACGGGTGGTGCGTGCCCGCGAATCTGGGGATCGTGTCCCTTCCAGGCGTTCCTCCGCTTCCATTCTTCCATGGAACCGCCGCTAGAACGACGGTCGTGCCCTCGCCTCGAGCGCCCTTTGTCCTGGCCATTCAGCCGGCGACCATCTGCCCTTGAAACCAGACAAACTCGCCGTAGTTGCAGCGCTAGACCGTCCTCCTGCCACGCTGACCATGTGCCTCTGCTGCACGCAATGTTTGAACCCTTCGGTCCCAAGGGCAAACCTTCTGCCACCCCCCGGAACAATGGCTCCGTTTCGAGTGTCGCATGCAGCACCTGTCGTCACGACGAATGCAGGGTCTTTTTCACCCTTCTTTTTTCTTCGCCCTCAAACGCGCCAGCAGAGTAACTTTGCCGTGGCCCCTTGCCCTGTTCCCAATCTGGCTTCTTCTTCCCACGCGATGACGTCGCCGCCAGTGTCGCAATGCCCCCGAGAATGGTTCCGTGATGCACAGTACATGCAGTCCGTGTTGCGAAGTTTCTGCCGTCTCTCCACAACGCGGTCAACAAAGAGGCATCGTGTCGCGCACCTGGGTGGAGTTGCGCGCATCAGGGTGGGGTGGCCCTAGAAGCTTTCCATCGAAGGCCGCCCAAGTGGAGCCGCGGAAGGACCCTGGCGCTGATGGCTGGGAAAAACTCGGCCTCCGAGGTGGAGAGACGCTTCCGAGGCGTTTTCGTTGGCCCGTCTGGCGACTCATGCGCCTCGTCACTGATTGGCCCTCGACGCCTGGCGAAAACCGGCCGGGTGCTGTGGCTGTGGAGCTGGTTGCAAGCCTCAGTTCATGCACAGCATACACACAGCAAAGTGCCGCATCCACCCCGTGCAGGTGGAGACGTGTTTCAATAAACACGCTCGCTTGCGACCGGCTTTGCGCACCGTATGTAATTCATTTCAGAAATTTCTTTCTAGGACGGAGCAATTTTTCTTCTTCAATGCGCAAAAAGGAATCAGCGTCCGGGGCGTCAATCTAACCCCGGCCTTCTCCTTGTCCCTATCAGTTGCCAGAACCGGTAAATCCATGCGGCATATATCTACTTTCCGTATTGGGAAGTACAGCCGCCGGGCCATGGCATTGGTAGAGTATACATCTCGACGGCCCAGTCGGCCGGCACCATCAGCCTACGGCCGCTCTGCCCTGCGTTTGGGCATGACGGCCAGCCAGAGCGCAGTCTAGGCTTTACCACCCGGTGCTGTTTGTTTGCACGGCGGGAATTCTTCCGTGGTAGACAAGGGAAATGTCTCTACAGAGTAGCGAAAATTCACCCGGTGGCTGTACTACTATACGGAGAATTCTCATCGTGGGGACACGTTTGTGTGCGAGATGTGAAGATGAAACAATTATCGCCAAGACGACCAACCAACGGGTAGCATGTCTCTTCTCCGCACTTGACCTCCCACTTGAACCCCCACCTGCCAGGTCGCTCGCCTGCGATATCGCACGCTGACCCCGCCATGCGTGCCAGCCGCGATAAGCAGAGGGTGTATTCTCTATCTTGCACCACCACATGTCAAAAACACTACACTCGCTGAATCACACGCACTGTCAGCAAACCCCCCACCCCGCTCAACGCTCGCCACAAGCCCATGTCAGCAGAACACCTTGCAGCTCTCCAACCCAACGGCGCCATCCCGTCTCCACGAAAAACAACAGTGTATGCAGCACGGCATCGGCTTGTGAAGAAAAGCAACAACAGCGCCAAACGCCTCCATCTCACTTGATCGATCGATCTATCGCATTCATGCATGCCTGATACGAAAAAAAATCTCACATCGCAAAAAAACAAGGAACCGAGTAAAAGAAAAAAAACTATCGATATAGCCTGTGGTGACAGCCTGCCTGAGCGGTGACTCACCGCCATGTTTTTTCTGTTATCACTTAATGCAAGGCATGCAGCTTGCA
This sequence comes from Curvularia hawaiiensis, assembly GCA_026262405.1. Classification (NCBI taxonomy): domain Eukaryota; kingdom Fungi; phylum Ascomycota; class Dothideomycetes; order Pleosporales; family Pleosporaceae; genus Curvularia; species Curvularia hawaiiensis. The sequence continues at coordinate 39,915 of JAODYC010000086.1, forward strand.
GCTCTACATGGCAGTAGTCGGGCGGCAACAGCATGTGCCCTGCGGCATTCCCGCTTGTGGCGCATCACCACACAAACAAAATCAGATGTCTGGCACCATTTTCCGATTGCAGTGCTTTCTCTGTTGTTGAGTCGGTATGATGTGTCACGGCCAACAAGCCAACGACTACGTATGCAAGAGATGCATGACGAGCAAGTGAAGCGTGCGTAACAAAAGTATGCTCACGGCACCGAACATGAGGGCGAGGAGTCATAGCAGCTCTCTTTTGCTTCTTCGTTGCCAGCGCCGCGCGCATGCAAGCTCCAAAAGGCAGTTTGCAATATGCGCATGCTCAAGAGCCATGTTCGCATTTACCCATCACCTAGTACACATGCAGTTGTGTACGCAGCTTCTTTTTTTCTTTTCTTTGCTTTCTTTTCGCTTTCATCGGTAATGGCAACCCCAGGTGAAACCACAACGTACACATATCAGACTAAACTAGGCCCCGTCGACTTCCTTTTTCCATATCTTGTATGCAAACATCATGTTTCGCATCGACTTTGTATCGCTTTCGCATCCCCTTGTGGCGCCCTCTCTCCGCCCCCCTTCGCTTCGCAAACTACATATGCACATACGCCCGTACGCCACAAAACTACACGCCCATATGCGCAGTCAATCTCTGGGCATGAGCTGTGGCGGCGGGGAACTTCGGATCGTATGCTTGGCGAACCGGGGTGAAGATGGAAGGGCGAGGGCTCGAATTACTCGAACAGTCCATGTGATGTCACGTAGCTCGGATACATCCATCGCTTTCCCTTGATTTCTTCCCCATTTCCCTTTCTGCTCGTCTCGTCTCGTCTC
>JAODYC010000086.1:40804-85487 GCA_026262405.1 Curvularia hawaiiensis
CGTCTCGTCTCGTCTCGTCCCGAGTCCCGCACGCCTGAATTCGCGATACTAGTACGATCTGCCATACTGGTAGATCGATGCGATACCCATTGACGTCATGGTGAGCCTGTTGCTATCCTACTCTATCCTTCGGTACTCCGTGCCGACCGTCTACCGTTCAGTGGTGAATACTAGTAGTAGTGTCAAGTATAGAGTAAAAAACTAGCCCCAGACTTTACCCCAAACCACCCTTTTCAGCTCGCAATCTTACTCTTTCTGTTTTTTTCTTTTCTATACTCGTATATGCTGTAGGATCTTCCATCGTTTTTTCTTCTTTATCTTTCCAAACCCCTGTAGCTCCCGTCGATTGAGCGCCCCCCTCGCCCATCTTTTTTTTCCTTGTCGTTTTTTTTTCCGTGATCTCGTCTCATGTCTTACTTGTGTGTGTGTCGGCCCTTTTCCACCCACGCACTCCACTCCACATCACGCAAATCCACCGAGGCTCCGCTATGACGTTTTTTTCCTTCTTCTCCCTACCTGTGCTTTGTATCTGCGACCAGTAGCGGAAAAAGATTATCCGTATCACGGATGGGGGAGAGGGGAACACCGTGTTCGAGCATGGATCGTGTGTGCCAAGACACCGAATGTACGACATGGAGAGGCTCCACCCGACAACGGGCATTTCGTCATTGCGGAGTTTGGGGTGCGTCTGTGGAGAGAGCTTAGGTGTTGAGTGTCGACATGGCAGGTAGGGTAGGGAAGGAAATTTTTTCTTCTCATTGTGGTAGGGAATGGTTGCGCCATGACGGAACAAACGTCATGCATACGAGTGGCATTGCGAGCAAGGCGGGCTGTGGTACCTCACAGTTTTTGTCAATGTTGCTAACTAATTGCTACAGCTACGATTCGAGAGTAGGTGCTTCGACGCGCCGGGCTATGCCAGACCTTTGCGCGTCGAGGAAGGCTGTGGTTTATGCGAAAACATTTGCATGTACTCGCAAACAAAGCCATATTCATCCTTCACTTTTCAGCACTTTCAGCCGGGGCCCAATACCCGTCCCAATTGTACTTGAGAACCTCATTACCCCACGACGTCCACCCACTCACCAGGTAGCGAGAAAACACCTCGAGTGCACTGTAGTCAGTCGGGTCGACCAAAAAGGGTTCAAGTAACGCCTTGAGACAAGGCTTGCGTGAGTGTATGTCCGGCACAGCGGCTATAACCCTCCGTTTGACAACAGGTGCATGTGCCATTGTTGTCCACGAATTCGGGGCTGCACGACCAAGTAGAAGAATCTCATATGGCTTGCGCATGGCATTGTCAATGTCAAACATGGGCTCGCCTTTGGTTGTCGTCTTGATCCATATCCACTCCTCCATCAAGCCCACGTTCCACGTCTCAAACAGGCCCCCGGGACCGAGCACATGGTCTCTCAGCGACGCCTTGTTTGTGATCCAAACGCCCACCAGCGCGTTGTGCTCCAGGTACGTGTCGATATCCATGTTCAGCAGCATCTTCTTGAGGTACGGAACGCCTCCAACCTGCTCGTACGCACCTTTGCGCTTGGCCGAGCGGTTGGGCCACGGGGGATCCAGTAGCACTAGGTCAAAATGCCGCGGAAGAGAATGCTCGTCTGTAAGCTGACGAAACGATGTACGAAAGGCGTCCGATGCCGTGGTATCGCTCAGAAAGAGGCTGGCCCGGGGTGGTATTGTGAAACGATAAGCTTGACCTGACGGAGCAGAGTGCGACGTCTGCTCGGCAATTGTGGCTTCAAGGGAGTGGTAGTTGGGATTGTGAAAGGTACCTGTCCATGGCTCCGTCTGTGTCTCTTGGGTGTCCGTTTCGGCGGCCGGTGTGCTACTTCCAGCCTCACGTGCAGGGCGGTACGACAACATCCATTTATTCGTATCTGTGGCCGGTCCTACAGCCTCTGATGCTGTGCCAAGCGAAGCCATCAGTTGCTGCAGGTTGAATGCTGTGTCTTCTTCCTTGATTTGGTTCCATGAGGCCCATTCTCGCATGCGTGCCTCCACGTCCTTTTCTGTAGGCCTGTCCACATCCATCATGCCTTCTTCCCCAGGCACTGGCCTTTGGGTCATGAGCTTGCGCCGTGTGCACCATGGGCCCGAGACTTCAGTGCGAATCTGGGCCAGTGCATGTTCGACTAGGACTTTGTACCGCACCTCATCGATATCGCGGGATTGGAAATTGTAATTTGCTGGGTCCCTCGTTTGCTTACTAGCATGGATTGGAAGACTGTAACTGTTCTTCTTTACGTTGTCGACATCTTGTGTTTTGGGCGCTTTCGCTTTCGCCTTTTGTGTCTTGGGTCGGTAATCCTCCTTGGGTTGGAGAGGCGCTTCTAGTGGCGCGGTTGACAACAGTATATCCGAGCGGTCGCCTTGGGCCGCCACAATAGATGTCGGTATATCGATCAATGTGATGTCTGCGTTTGCATTGTGGTATATGATGGGACTTGGGAAAGCCATGGTCGTTCAATACAATGTTCACAAGATAGAAACTGAGACGAGAGGCGAAATCGCGAATAGACACGAAGAAAAAGTTCTCCTACCGGTCGCTATACTCAGATAGCGTTTACGTCACAGCGGTCGTCTTTGAACCACTGTCTTACTGATTGACTGACCCTCAGTCGCACACGTTACAGCTGCTCTGATGTGTAACTGTCGCCCTCGCGATAGATGTCGATAGTGTCTCGTGATGGCTGTGTGTGTTGTGGAAAACATATCCGATGGGTAGCGTCGGGTCGGATTTTGGGGTTGGTAGCGTGGACGGCCGGAGAATGAGCAGCCTCGGCAACGTCATTGCCGTGGCCAAACCATCAACCACACACCAACTGCCGCTTTCTAATCCACACACACCTACGCCCACACCCACGCCCACGCCCCCGCGCACGCGATCCTTGATTCCTTCAAGCCCTGTCGCCTCACCTCCGACCCGCCCCTCATCTTCGCACGATACCCTAAAACCCATGTCGCGGTAACCTCATTCACGCCAGTTTGGAATGTCCACAGGTGGCCTCCGCTATGACGGAAACACAACGAATATCATGACAACGACTGCCGCGCAAACGCCCCGCGCAAGCAACATAATCTCCAGCTATGAAGCGGCTCCTCCTGGTAGAAGGGAGGAGCAGAGCAGAGACATGGCACCAGAGAAGAAAAAGAAGACGGATAAGAAGAGTCCGGAGTATGTGATCAAGAGTGGCCTCGCAGGTGGCTTCGCCGGATGCGCTGTAGGTTGAGCCGTGGAGATCTGAGAAACGACTTGTGTGCTAATCTGGACATTACAGGCCAAAACCGTTGTAGGCCCCCTCGACCGCGTCAAAATCCTTTTCCAAACCCGCAACCCCGAGTTTGCAAAATACACAGGCTCCTGGGCTGGGTTCCCTTCCGCCATCCGCGATATTTATGCCACTGCGGGTGTGCGTGGTCTGTTCAAGGGCCACTCGGCAACGCTTCTCCGTATCTTCCCCTATGCGGGCGTCAAGTTCCTCGCGTATGAACAGATCCGGGCTCGCGTGATCAAAAACAAAGCACAAGAAACACCTGTCCGGCGATTCGTCTCAGGAAGCTTAGCAGGCATGATGAGCGTCTTCTTCACCTATCCGCTGGAAGTGATCCGCGTGCGTCTAGCGTTTGAAACAAACCAACACGCACGCAGCGGTCTCAGCACTATTGTTCGCAAAATCTACTCGGAACAAGCACCCCGTGTACACCGACCGGGCAACCCAATTGCAGCAACAGCTACACAAGTAGTCGATACCGTTACCCCACGCTCCGGTCTCCCAAACTTCTTCCGCGGCTTCACACCCACTCTGCTTGGTATGATACCGTATGCCGGTGCATCTTTCCTGGCTCACGACCTCATGTCCGACGTCATGCGACTACCCGCTCTCGCCCCTTACACTACATTACCGAATACTTCGCGTGAAGAAACAAGCACTTCTACACACAAACCTGCGCAGCTGCGCTACTGGGCCGAACTCACAACCGGCGGCATTGCGGGCTTCGTCTCACAAACAGTCTCATACCCGCTTGAAGTCATACGGCGGCGCATGCAAGTTGGCGGAGTAGTTGGTGATGGACACAGGCTCAGCATGCCCGAAGTGGCGCGGAGGATATACCTCGAGAGAGGATATAAGGGCTTTTTCGTCGGTTTGACCATCGGCTACGTCAAGGTTGTGCCCATGGTTGCAGTGAGCTTTTATGCATACGAGCGGGGCAAGTATTATCTAGGAATATGAGTGTCGGATACCGTTACTTTGTGCAGGGCAAAGAAAGCCCTGCATCATCTTCTCTACAAGCATACACATCAGGTGTGATGACGATTGTTTCTCTTTGGCACGCAACCTGAGCATATGTCGTCTTTTTTGCGCTTCTTTGTTGAATACATAGCTCGATCTGGCAGAGCTTTCTGGGTTAGGATGTTTGACACGCTAGCGTACTTTGCATATCGTACAAAAAATATGGAATTACCTATGATTTGCTTTGATTACTTTGTAACTGACCATGCTATCAAAAACAAAGAAACATAACTTTCAGTAGTCAGTCCATGTAACTTCCGTGTGAAATCACCTTTTTAAAAAGAGACCGTTGGATTAAGCATACCATAAGCCCAGCCACTAAGCTCAATAAAGAACAGTGTTCAAAAAAAAAAAGTAATTGCACCCAACAGCGCTTTAGTGAACTGTACCTGCATATTCGAGATATAGTCTAGACTCAAATGCCAGGAACATCTGTATTTGGCCATCTTTCAGCTAAGCTCATGACATCACGTGACAGGAATCAATGAATCTTTATCAGCACTCGAATAATCGCCGACTACACTTTGGCCTAGCCTAGACTACCCTTTAGTCGAGACAGGCCGCTAGGGTCGTTGGGCTAGTAATTTAGAAGCCGAGCCACGTCAAAGTCATATCCAAGTTCCACTCTAGTATAGCTGTGGTTAGAGTGGTGGCTCTTTGAGTAAGTCTGGCCTTTACCATCGCTTCGGTTAGTTCCATACGTACTGTACTGGTCTGATTTAGAACTCACTCCGGCTCGACCTGGTACTTTTATGGAAGGACCTGTTAGTTCTTCCGGCACCAACCCAGAGATTGGTCTCGGGCATTGTCTTTCTCGTCCCCACCAATCCAGGTGCAAGCGAACACAGATACTTTGTCACAGCTTGATTACTTATCCTGCTGCAACATACGGCTACGCACTAACTGCCTTAAAAAAAGGGTTTTTCCAATGCTCGAAGCTAGAAGAAGAAGTCCCCTTAGGATTGTAATTAAACTACTTCATGGTATCCGCCAGTTCACGGTACATCCTCTTTAGTTCTCTCACATCGCCCTCGAGCTCCTCAACCCTTTCCGTCTTCTCTCCCAGCATCTCTAGTGCCGTCATCTCTCTGTTCTCCATTTCGGCTAACCTCTTCTCAAGGTCTCCCACCTTTTCTCCCTGTTTCTTTGCTTCATCGACTTCACGCATGAGTTTGACCACTTCGTTGCGCGCTTCGTCACGCTGGGAAGTTAGACGAACGACCTCTTCCTTATGTGTCGCTTTTTCTGATTCTAGACGGCGAACGGCGGCGCTCATACGTTCGACAAGTTGGACGGATGGACCAGCACCCATGGTGGACACACTGAGCATATCAGCAATAGTGCGGTGGGGCGAGGACGCAGTGTCAAATGCTTCCATATTGTCCGGGTCAAGTGTATGTATTGAAGGCGTTTCAAGAGGTGGTGGTGCTGTTAAGCCGTTGAGACTGGTCATGCTATAGGGTATTGAGTCTTGCCGCTGGGGCGTCCCGATTTCAGGAGTGCGCACTTTTGAGCTGGATTTGGCCTGGCGCGAGCTAGAGGGTCTGCGCAAGCCATCGTCAAACATGCGGTCTATTGGTGAAAAAGCTGCATCCATGCCACTGGATGTGGTCCGTGGATTGGCTCTTCGAGCGTGTATACCTGAAGGGTCCGGAGAATGTCTTCGCTGTGCTATCGAAGGCGATTCCGTTCGCAAGTAGAGACCGTCACCGGCTAGAGATGGCGTCTGCGACTCTACTTTCCATTTGCTCTTCTCCTCGTCGAGTCTTTGTTGTAGCTCGGCTTCCCATATCTTTTTCTCTTTGTCCAGATCGGCTCTTGCGTCTTGCGCAGCGGTCTCTGCTTGCGCAAGCTTGGCCTGCAACTTTTGAGCTGCAGTGCGCTGCTCATTCAGATCATTCTCAAGAGTGCGGGCGCGTTCGTTGATGCCCTCAAGCTCGTCTTCCAATCGGCGCGCTTTCGAGTTAGCTTCTCTCGCTTTGCGTCTGACCTCAGATTCACGCTTCGCAGTCTCGTCACGATCTTTCTCAAGAGCAGCAACACGTGACGTCAGTGTCGTCTCGATTCCCTGCCAGTTCTCCGAAGCAAGTGAGTATTGTGTCTGCAAGGTTTCGATCTGTCGGAGAAGTTTCGCTTGAGAATCACCTGTTGCGGATGAAGAAGCCTCCTCAGTCCGGGTGCGGAGAAGTTCCAGCTTAGATTCAAGGTTCTAAACACTACGTTAGTATGTATCTGCACATGGCCGTGAACCTGACTTACTGCAATCTCGCCGCGCAGCTCCAGCTCAGCCACCTTTGCCTTTTCCTGTTGGTTCTTGGCCTCGTCCTTGGCTGCTTGGAGCTCTTTTTTGGCACGATCCTCCGCAAGCTTCTTCTCTATCCGCAGGTTTTCAATGTCCTCCTGCAATGATGCTGTAGCCCTCTTTTCCGCTTCCAAAGCTCCGGACTGTACTCTCTTCTCAGCATCCTCGGCACGTGAAAGTGCCTCGTTCAATTGCTTTCGAAGTTCAGATATTGTCATTCCTGCTTCCTCACGTTCTGCTCTGATGGTTTCAATGTCCTTTTCGATCTTGCTTACAATCTTCAGCTTTTCCTGTGAAGTCTTCTCAGCAGCTTCTGCACGCCGTGCTCTCTCCGACTGCTCTGTGATACTCTTCTCAGCTTTTGCTAGGCGTTGTTTGAGCATCGTGATCTCTTTGTCCTGCTCCTGGGTCTTGGAGCGCAATTTTTTTATGGTAGTCATGTGCTTCATCTCCGTCTTGGACAGCTTCTGCCCCTCTTCCATAAGCGCAGCAATCTGCGCATCCTTCTCCGCCAACCTCTTGTCTGTTGGTGTTGCCTCGGCATCTGATGAAGCGGCTTTGGCGGATGAAGCAAGCTGTTCTGAAAGGTACGTGAGCTTTGATTGTAGCGCATCAATCCGTTCAAGATGTGAGTTGAGCTCTTCGCGATTGTCGCGTACTGTATCCTCGTATGTCGTTTGTAGTAAGGTCAATTCGGCTTGCAATTCTTCCGGATCTTTGGACTCAGCAGGTTGCGTCGGGACAAGGGCGTCAACTGAAGGCCGTGATGCGATGCTGTCGAAGGATTGCCGAGGAGACGACGTTTGTGGAGTGACGATGGCTGGTACAGAAGGCATTGACATTGTGGGGACGGGGGTTGAAGCGGGTTGTTCTACTATCACTGATACAACTGGCGGTGTCGTCATCTCTACAGGAGATTTCACGGGCGAGGCACTGTTTCCAGCGGGTTGTGATGGGTCGTTAACTTTTGTCTCTTCCGCCTTGATGCCCTCATCTTGTTTTGCCGGCGTAGCTTCAGTAGCCGGCTCCGACACCTTAGAGTCTATGCTCGTCCTCGACGTATCCGCAACTATGGTTGAATTGCGCAAGGCTGGGCTTTCTGGCCGCGACCCCAGATCCGATGAGGCCCGTGACTCGGACCGTTCGCTTCCCTTGTTCACAGCTTTCGCTAGGCGATCTTGTAACCGGGAGTTTGGTCGACTTCGTGATTGATTCCGCGAGGCTTCTGTGCCGTTAGCATCCACCCAGCTTACTGCTACCACGCACTTCTCAGGCTACCCACCAGGTTCGACCGCCAGCTTCTTGTCTGTCGCCGCCGCCTTGTCTGTACTGTCGAGCTTTGCTGTGGTGTCTGCTACCACCGGCTTTGCGCCTGTAGAGCCATCTTCCGCCAAAATGGTGTCGAGTCGCGACTCCAAGCCAGAGAGAGCGTTGTTCCACCAGCCTTTCCCACTCATGTTGCCGGTTTCTTCTTTTTCTGCACAAGTATTCAGAGTGGCGATTGTCTAGGAAGCTTCGCTAGCTTTCACCGCGCATATGTCCCTCGCTAGTATGTATGCGCATTGCTCAATTGCGCGAAGAGGCCAGGCTGGTCGGATCTTGGTGGTACGGGGAAAGCCTAGGTGTGGCGGGGAGTCGCAGGCCTATGACAGCTAAGACATGGGCTGATATGGCGTTCCGGGGGAGTATTGGCAGGAATCCTTGATCCTGAATCCGCTGGATTCTCGTGTATTACATAGAGAGCAAAGCGCCTGTCCTTGTCGTGATTCGTGTCGTTAGCAGTTGCTGACGGGTCGTCATGCTGCAGCCCAGGCGGCCAATCAGACGCCGATTGGCCCGCCTTCCGCAACGCGGCGCTGACGCAGCAGCTGTCCTCTACACTACACCACGATTGTGCTCGCTCCACAGCATCCATGGTTATTCATCTCAGTCTTTTGGTTCTAATATCCAGTAGATAACTCCTATAACTACAGTCTACTTACACTTCACCTCATTCTGTAGCTTACAAAGGGCAAGCGTCAAGTTTCGGCGAGTAGAAGACCTCTTAGGAGGAAACGATGCAATATATGGGAGGGATTTCAGCCAACAGACCTTTCGCATACGCAGCTGCCGTGGCTGCTGCGTAGTTTTGCCAGTCTTTGTTCTTATGTGAGTCTGCATAGTCACAGATCCCGCGGATAACCATGCATGGATATTCTTCCATTACCCCTGCTGCTTCCATTTCGAAGCAAAGAACTTCGTGTTCTTGCTGCAATCTCTTTCGCTCCGCAACTGATATCTGGAGTTGATTGCTTGATGCAATGGTGCCAAAATGCACAAAAGGTGAATCGGGCAATCGAAGAGCTGCTCTACCCCGTTTGGCGCGCGAAATAACGTACTCTCTGTCACAACAGTCCTTGCAGTCGTCAAATCGAGTCCCTTGATGCTCATATATGTCTGCGAAGAGACTATCACGTGTGGCCCCTGGATCGTCGTATCGGTTCTTCCGCCTCTCATCAAGCTTGAGACGCATTTGTTGCAAGACTTGGGGAATGTTCTCGAAACAGCCTTTCGCACGGAAGTTGTTGATAGCAGCCATCAAGTTGTGATGGATGCTGTTGGTATGCCCATGGAAGTGGAGCTGCCCTGAATCTTTCCACGCGCCTTTGTCATACTGGATAACCCCTCCGTGCTTGCGTCGTGGATAGCTGACAACCACGTCTCCCAGTACAATCTCTCTAGATCCATAATGGGGCACGCCGCCAGCAATACCAACAACAAGAAAGTACTTAATATTGGGAAACCCAACACTCATCTTGGCGGCAAGAATTGCAGTGTTGCTAAGTCCCATATTTGTTGGAACTCCGATGACAACGTCGTGCTTCCCAATTCGGCCACCTAGATAGTAAACACTGTCGTATTGAACTTCCTCTTGGGAATACTCTTCGTCCATGACAAGTCTCGCAGCCTCTTTCTCTAAAGGAAGAGGAGATATCCATCCGATTGTAAACCGATGGTTTCCTATTGTGGGTTGTGTTGATTCATTTCGTCCTTTGGGTGCCAGGTCCTTTTTTGCCCTTTTACACCAGTCGGTCTGCGTTGTAGCCGATATTTTCTCGCAGTCGACCTTGTTCTCTATATCTCCCCCAGCTGACGAACATTCGTCGTTCACACGACCCTAAACGTTGTTAAGTCTCGTCTCCTCCTTGATGTCAAGATACTTACTGCCATGGATATACTGCAAGAACGCTTTCTGGTGGACGTGGCTGACATCTCCGGAACAGCTTCGAACTGGCCATTGACCGGCGTCGCGGACAACGAGTCCAAACCAGACCCTGTTCCGCTATCATAGCAAGTCAGGTTAGCGCTTTTGGGAATCGATGTCGATCTAGACCTTCTGAGGTCACTGAGCCTCTCAAGATACTGGGAATCATGACCAAAAATCACAGCACCATCAGGTGCAAGTGAACCAGGGTCTTGAAGAGCCATATCGTTGACCTCGAGATTGCCCCTAGGAACAAGGATTTGAATCCGATCAGAATGCCGTTCCGCGTTCTTGCCTATACACAAACATGCTTCAAAGATATGATCAGGTTTATGCCAATAAATGTTGTCGACTAGTCTTAAAAGACCACCTTTGGTGCTCCCTTCTCTTTGCTGGATTCTCTTGATATCAGAGACGCAGACAGCCAGGTGATTTTCCCCTGTCGGAACTTTATCCCAAAATGAGCACGCCGTCTGGTTCACAGCAGGCCTGATTAGTTCGCCAAAGCCGCTGCCAAACAGATTAATCGCATGAATGGCCTTAGTAAAGTCAACCCAACCTCTGCTTCTTGCAGGGAACTCGGTGATGCGAGGTTTAATGCGTTCCTCAGCCATTGCTACAGCGTTGAAGTCAAAGCCTTCAAGCTGCTCACGAGTTATATCGTCGCTTCTTGTTTCGTCCTGGTAACTTGAGATCTGCTCCAAAATATGAAAGATATCTTCGATCCTGTCCTTGAGACATTCCGTTGGTTTGTACAATTTGATCCTTTTGTTAGCTTCGTCTGTGAGAATACAAATAGCAGCCGCTTTACCCGTTTTAGTTGGAGGTGCTTCTTCCATGCTATCTGGTCTGAAGAGGAATTGATCAGAGAAGTCGTCCTGCTGGCTAAACCTCAAAGATGCTCGGACCAGGTGTAACAATGAACTTGCACCATCAAACATCCAGGCTCGACCATCTTCGACGTCAAACAAGACAACAAACTTCCCAGCAATCCACATAAGTCGCTTGACGTACTGGTCTCCCACGTTACGGTTCGGTATGTCCTTGAAGCCCAGAGCAAAACTTTCGGAAGCAGCATGAAGCTTTTTGCTTGTTATTGTTTTCCTTAGGAGACGGTCACCATCATACGGTGTCTCGAGCCCCGACCAACCAATGTCGTAATCAGCTTCTGCGGCTCCTGGGAAGTGTTGTGTTAGCAGGTACTACGATTGTCATATCAGAGAGGAATTCCTACCGGCATAGCTTTTTGCAAATGCACACCAGCCAATGATATGACGAGATTTTTCTACGTCAGAAATACCAATGCTACCTAAACCGTCTCCAGGGATGTTTTGAGCCCGAGGATCTGCATAAGATATGTGACTTCCATCCTCGTTAGTGAGCACATGCCACGTCACAACATGTTCTTCATGCTTCGTGGGCACCAGCATAGTACAAAATCCCTTGATGAACAGTCTTCCATCAAAAACAGTAATATTCCGTGCTTGGCACAATGCCATCATCAGAGAGATGGGAATGTCTAGGCCTGTGTTGCTCCGGGGCCTTCTTGGTATTGGATAGCCAGTGACAATAACAGGGTTTCTGAACAAGTGTTGCCAACATCGTCCATTCATAGCTGGTGTTTGTTCTTTACCCCTTTCAAATGAATGCTGAATGGTACAAGAAAAATAGGGGTGTTCTGTGCCTTCGGGCTCCGGGTATGATTTGTCGTTTCGAAAGACACATGGTGTGCAATAAGCGACTCCAGATTCGAACGGGTTGGACCGAAGAGCAGCACTGAGCCACGCGAATTGTTCCCCGACTTCAGCAATCGAATAGGCCGTTCCAAAAACTTGAACCATAAATTGAGATTCATGGGTCCATGCAGTGACTTGAGCACCGCTGAGCAACTTGCCTATTGGGTATTATTAGATTCGTGGTCAAAGCCAGGTTAGGCGTTCAATCTTACATTCATGCCGATACCTCGGTTCACTACTAAGAACATTTTTCAATAGGAGAAGAATGTCTTTTGCGGCCGAAGGCCAGATCTGCGAAAGGTATTCGGAACATGTCTGTGCTTGAGCGTCTTGACCAGATCCAGTCAACGTGATCACTTTCCCAACTACCTCTTCCGGCTTCTCCTCGTACATCTGCTCTTTGAGAAACTCGAGAGGATTCCAATCCATCACTAACCGTAGGGTATAAGCTTTCGCTGATGTCTCTCTACTGTTCGTAGTGTTGTGTGCTGAGAGTAGCTCTAGGATTTCATACTTGATTCCCACTATACAATTTGGTTCTGACGGGACCGGGAACAGCTCCTTTCGTAACCTTTCAAGGAAAAGTTCATAAACGGGAGTTCTTGTAGTGAAACTACTATAAAATGGTTCTGTAGGGAGCTGAGTGTCTTTCTCGCCGTCTTTAGATTTTTTATCCAAGCCTTGGGTTGTCGACATGCTAGTAGTTGCTTGGGATGGAACATGTACTTTCTATGTTTCTAAAAATGGTTCATTCAATGTCAATTTGTCTTCCAATTCTTCAACATTCGATCTCTTTCTTTGCTTGTCCCAATGACTGATCTTTGGATTTACTGATATGGAAGTAGAGGTAACATCCTGGCTCAGGGAGAGTCTTTCGAGACAAACCTTCATGAAATGTCGAGAAATGTGTCTAGGATGGATATGGATTAGTATGGTGAACGTAACAAAATTCCACTTACTGGTTCTAAGGGAACTCACTCTTGATTCTCATCAATAAAAGTCATGACATTTTGGTGCATTTGATTTTTTGAGAGATGCCCAATATCCAGAGCAAGAGTGCGAAGGAGCACAGGAAGCATTGGCTTAACCCACAATATATTGTGTCTATTCGGATTTTCAAGAAAGAATCGGTCAGAGATGTCGTTAGCCAAGTGAGAAATGTTGATATCCCGTTCTAAGTCTGGTAAGTTGGGCGCATGTGAGGAAGTCGTGCCAATATCGTCCGAATTTATAATGCCTGGAGTTTTTGTCTCGATTTGCTCGATTGACAAGTTCGTCTCATCAGTGAGGGCTCGTCCAGCTCGTATGTCAGTAAGCATGTCAGGGTCAACATCGCCTCCCAAAATAGAAGAATTGGTTTTGCGTTCGCGGCCGCTCCAGAAGGCTTCGCTAGGTCTTCTCAAGAGAAATGGTACTCTCCTTGTTCTGGATCCGAGGGGAACGATCTTGTTCTTGACCGGGAATGCAATATCGGCGTCGAGCTTGGGTGTACCATTTAGTATCTGGACCACTGACTTGTGTCCTCTGTGTGCTGCCAACATCAGTGACGTCTCTCCATTATAGTCCTTGGAAGTGACGTCGACTCTGAGGCTATCAAGCAACATCTTGACCACAGCTTCATGTCCGTTTTTTGCTGCAAACATCAAAGGCGTCCGTCCCAATTGATCTACTGTGTTGATGTCAAGATTATCATTCTCAAGAAGTGCTGAGACTATCCCTTTGAATCCGAACTCCGCTGAGTATGAAAGTATAGTCCTATCTTTCGAGAATTGAAATTGAGGTCCGATCTCCAATTGATGAAACTCCACAGAGTATTCATCCACATTGCCTTTGAGAAGTGCCACCAGCGCCTCTTTGCTTCCAGTGGCCATGGCAGCGAAAACGGCGCATCCATAACGCTGGTCTTCAATATCCAGACCTGAGAAGGGATATGGATATGCTTTGATGAGTTCTGGCATATTGCATGCCCCGAGTACGTATAAGAGGCTTACATTTTTCGAATACCTCCGTAGCCTAGACCTTTCGAAAAGGTTGTGTAGCCACACCCACTTTCTGAGTGGAAATGATTCAAGAAATCTTTTTTGAGTAACGCCGCCTGATGCCGCTGCATTTGAATGAAAAAGCAAGTTGCTAACCGCATATGCCATGAACGGGAACGCTATTCGGGCTCTAAGAGTTACTTTGGACTCCAGAGCTGAACTTTCCGTGCGGCTTTTAGAAACGCCTTTGAAGACGTCTATGCCTATCTGTTCAAGACAGCACTGCTTCAGCCTCTCATTGATCTGACCTTGCGGATTGCCATTGATATCAGGTTTCATGATTATGAGAGCAGGATGGTCCATAAGAAATTGCCGCAACAACTCGTGGGTGAATTGGACTTCTCCAGATCCATCTTCCCTGATGTGGAACAGTCCTTGAGACGCGTCAGTAATGAAATGTTTTATCACATCCACTGGTCTTTTCCCTATGTCCCATATCGCTTTGAACTTCGATCCATGAATGGCGAGATACAACTGTTCAGGTCTCAGTGGGTGCCTGGCAAAGAGCACAAACTGAAAAAACAGCTGTCTGGCATCCTCCTTCTGACTGTGTGACAGGAGATCTTGGAACAGTCCGCTCAAGCTAGTTGGAATCTCCAGCAGCCTTTGCCAGATATGCTGAATCCCATCTTGCTCAAACCTTTTATTCAGAACATCTACGACTAAAACAACCCATAGGAAGACCCCCAAGGACATTTCTTGTAGTTTGCTGCTGATACGATCTGTGAACTCATTGTTTCCAATTCTTAACGTATCTTTTATGTAATTTGCGATCGCCTGAGTGTGCCCTTGCCGGGCTTCTAGCACCACCTCGAGTCTATGGTTGAAAGAGATCTTAGAGAGATCTCTGGTCGAGAAGCAAACTTGGAATTTAGTCCCGTACGACTCAGCAATAGCGTGAATGTCCCCAAAGAAGTTGATCATGTCTCTTGCCTGTTCTTCTGGGCATTCGTCTACTGCGTCGATGAAACAAAGTATTGGGCCGGACCTCTGTACAACTTGCTGTATCAGTATCTTAAGTGTTCCAATCGTCCATTGTCTGTCTTGCTCAGTTTTCAGCTTTGAGATGTTGTGCTTGGCGAAAAAGTCTTGAAGAGCGAAATTTCCTTCGAGCAGTTGGACTGATAGTGACCTGTATGCGCCAGCGATTGACCTTTCGAGATAATCACCTCGTGATTTGAAGAAGAAAGAAATCGTTTTGATGCCCTTTGCCCATTTTTGGGCGTGGTCGAGAAGAAATTTCATCAAAGTAGATTTGCCCGTCCCCGGGCTCCCCTTGATACATAGGATCCAGTACTTCTCGTTCTCCGGCGTTGTATCAAGCCACTTCAAGTACTCCGGCGTGCACAATAGCCATTCACAGGTATTAGAGTATGCACTCTTGACAGTCCCTTGTTGTGCATCCATTGAGCCAGGTCGTAACGATTCCATCCATACTTGCTTTTGTTCATTGCTCAGGGATGGAATGTAAGGTTCCGAAAAATGTTCGAGTGGCGCCTTAGCCCTTGCTGTTGAGTAAACTTGCATTGGAAGATTTATCATTCCAATATCTGATGTTCCAGGCACGTAGGGTAATTTCTCTTCCTTGTAGGTACGTTTTGAGGGTAAGGTCCACCCCAACTGTTGGAATATGCTTGGTTGTGACGGAATCATTTCATAAAAAGAATTAGTATTCCCAATTACATCCCTCATCTCTTCAAGAGTTTGCGCCATGGAAATCTGATTGCCAAGATATGTTCCCTCCTGAGAGAAGAATTCGATTGATGCAGGTGCGAGCAGGTATGGTCGATGCAGAGCATATTTGAACCAACTGCTATTTCTCAAGTCTGAATTCGATTTCGTTGAGCTCGGGTGATGTTGATGTGAAGGGTTGCATGAGATGTCAGATAGATATACGTAGCACCTCTCCGCATTTTGGTACCAGCGGGAAATCGATTCAGTCGCATGCTGTAGCTCCGTCCTGTTAGACCTGTCTATACAACATGTATCAATCCAGCAAAATTCGAGGCGATCTCTTGCAGCTCGTTCCATGCAAAAGCGAACTTTCTGGTATCCCGGTTTGTCTTTGCCTTTGCCTTCCATGATATCTTGGAAAGTGTACTCGTTTTCATATGTCTCCCATGTGTGTGACAAAATCGCATAGCGTGGAGTGTCGTTTTCTTCGCGTTCCACAAGGCTGAATTCATAGTCATCCTCGTTGTGTTCAGTCGATTCGTGCCGAGTGCGATCCCTCTTTCTTACAAAGCTCTTACTACACTTCTCACAAACAAAGGCTCGTCTGCTCTCTACATGGCTACTCTGTTCGTGCATCCGCCATTTGTCCGGGCGACTGGATTCAGCATCGTCCTTTGAACATCGGCAGACGTCTGTCTCGTATGGAAGCTCAAGATTCTCTGCTTTTTCATTGAGGTAATAAAGCTGCCTGTAATACGAGCTGCCGTACTTGGCCAGTACTTTAACCGTGATAATCTCCAAAAACCGCATTGAGAAGGGGTGCAGGTCTGATGGAGTGTCGATGTAGTAAGCCAGAAAGTTTGTATATGTGGAGGTGTTGGAAGATCTTGCTATTCAAAGACGTTTTTGCTTTATCATAGACGAGGTAGGCAAGATGTTGTGTATGAATGAGATCAGGCTGAAAGTTGTAGCTGGAACAACAACTAATATCACGTGGATAGCTAGACTGGTGTCTCATGAAACTCTTCAAACCATCAGCACATATCTCATACTATTACATAATATCTCAAAGATTCTAGAAGAAATAACATAAGCTTCGGTCAGTGTTATGAGATACGGCTATGTCACGTGATCTACAGGGTCTAAGTATGCACTACCTCTGCTGTCTCTGACGACGCCAAGACTGCTCTTTTGCTTTTGTCCGTGCTCTTTTTATAGGCCAATTCCACCTCTTTCCTGCAGATCATTCTTACGAAATACATGTACAAGTCTCTCAAAATGACTCGCGCAGTATGTCGTCGTCTTCCATGTTATTCAACGTATCATTCACCCGCGAAGTACTAATACTTGCGTAGGCAGTTGGCCAAATGCGCTCCACAGCGTCTATGGCCTCAAACCTAACCCAGGCCCAATCCCTCTGCCGAAAAGCCCACGAAGCAGGCGCAAAAGCTCTCTTCCTGCCAGAAGTCAATCTGCCTACATCGCGCTCATCCCGGTCACATGACTAACCCACCTTCCTCCAGGCGGCAGACTATATCACCACCTCTGGAGGCCTGAAACTTTGCAAGCCCGTTACCAGCTCTGAATTCGTGCTCGGCCTGCAAGCTTCGGCAAAACAATACAACCTCGCCATCTCCGTTGGCATCCATGAGCCAACAGCTGATGCGCAAAAAGTAAAAAACACGCTCATCTGGATCACGCCCGAAGGCGAAATCGCGCATCGTTATCAGAAACTGCACTTGTTTGACATGGATGTTAAGGATGGCCCGCAGATGAAAGAGTCGGACGGCGTCGAACGCGGTGTTCACCTTGGCGATCCTTTTGATAGCCCCGTTGGCAGGATAGGCATGCAAATATGCTTCGACTTGCGGTTTCCTGAACCCGGACTTGCATTGAGAAGGCGGGGTGCTCAGGTGCTGTTGTATCCTGCGGCTTTTACCACGCCCACTGGTAAAGCGGGGCACTGGGAGGTTTTACTGCGCGCCCGTGCAATCGAAACGCAAAGTTATATTATTGCTGCTGCGCAAGTAGGTGTGCATGATGATGAAGGCAAGAGGCGGAGTTATGGACACAGCATGATTGTGGATCCATGGGGGAAGATTGTAGCTGAGCTTGGAGGCGACGAAGGCAAGGACGAAAACTGGGAAGACGAAGGTGAAATTGCAATCGCAGAGCTGGATCTTGAGTACGTGGAGAATCTAAGGAAGGACGTACCCATGACACGGAGAACAGACATTTATGCAGATATTTCCTAGGCTAATTTAGGTAGAGCTATGAACGTCGATGTAGTTTTACTTGAATCAAACCGAATTGCAGCGCTTAGAAAGAATTACCAGAATTCTTTCATACATCAGCAAACTCCAAATTCTTCCCTTCTAACAGCTGTTCCTTGCCACCAAGACTCAGATACGCCAAAGGGTGATCAAAACTCTCAAGGTCCCGCTCTACTCGTGCCCTCACATCGCTCAAATCATATTGCGTAAGTTCTGCCAGGCGCTCCAGGAGCGTCGTGAACAACGTTCTCTCCTTGTCCAGTTCGTTTCTTTGCGGCCCCTGCGTCCTCGGTGGCTCAAACTCTCCCTTTCCGCCCTCACATGGCCACTCCCAGTCATGCGTTCCATGCTCATGATAGAAATTCAGTAGAGTTGTCTCGGAGTCCGGTCTGTCATGGTATAGCAAGGTGTCTGAGACGAAACTGGGCCCAATACTCAGCGCTGCTTCAGCAAAGCAGAACTCGAGCTCGTTCCGTAACTCGAGTTGATTGGCATCCATGAAGCGCCCGTACGTGCGCTGATTGATCCATCCTGAGCCGTGATACCGCGCTGACAGCGTCGCATGGTGCAGAACAAGGTAAATAGCAATCAGTGGATCTCTTTGCAGAGACTCGATGTAAGAGAGCTTGTCCTTGTGCTTCTTAAACGAAGATACGCGGTATAGGAGCAGGAGCCCTGCATTTGCGAGGGAAACATTATGCCGCAAAACAGCATTGAAGTTGTACTCGGAGCAAAGAGAGTCCATAACGTCGTCTAGGAGGTCGTAGCTCCGAACGCAGTCGGCAAGCCAGTTGATGTTGAGGCCGCGCTTGCATGGAAAATCTGTGGCAGCATGGCGAAGTTCCTTTCGCATGAAATGGCGGGTGATTGATTGCTCATAGGTGCTGAAGAGCGTGCGAAGCCTTGGATGTGCACTCCGGAGAGCGGATATGAGCGCGCCTTTGTGGAAAGGAAGGTAATGGATTGCTTGCAGAACAAGTTCTGGAGGAATTTGGGGCGAGACAAGGAAATTGAAGGCAACTGATGGCTCAGAAATGGTAGCCATGTTGGAGACGTCGGAGGGAAGAGTTTATTTCTTGTGGTATACTTTAAGAGTGTTGTATGAAGAGTGTGAAAGTAGAGATTAAGCACACGGCCGAGTCGCTGAGGGTGAAACCGCAGTATATATACGAACAAAAGGAGCAGTGGAGAATTCAATGATTTTCATGAATTCTTTGAACCACGGTTGGAGTGATTATATGATTCACAGATACTTGCAGTCACAAGGACCGCGTGAAGACCGTGATGGATGACAGTGGGTACCATGATGGCGGGTCGCCTTTCACCACAATATGCGCCGGTAGCGAGTGCAGGCAACAGTATTTTTGGTAATGTACGTCGGTTTTGTCAATATTATACGATGACTGGTCGCAAGCTCAACTATGGTTCACACACCGAGGAATCAGAGCGCTTACTCATTGGCGCGATTTGATTGCTGCAGAAAAAATGACAACTAGGTTGCGGTATACGTCACAGCTATCTAGAGGTGTTGCGACTTAGGTGGAGGCTAATGCAGTCAAGAAGATGGCGCAATATTAGGGCCGAGATGACGAACGTGTGGGGATGGGGATGGGGGAGGCGAGGAAGTGAGGTCAACTACACTAACGCTCTCCTGTCACAGACGTGCCACAGCGCTTTCTACAGCAAGGCAACAAAATTTGAACCTGAAGACTTTTCATATATGCAATTCATACTCAAGCTTAAGATTGCGCCGTGACCCTGGGTATCGTGTAACTCCACAAATGAAATGCTTCATCCACCTAGAGATGCCGCTCGACTAAACAAGATCTATGCCCTCCCTCTCTGCCGCCTGCAGAATATAGTTTCTCGTCTTCGCATCTGGTGCCAGCTCCAACGGCAGATGGCCATCGTTGTCCTTCTTGTCGAATTCGGCGCCTAGAGTTAAGAGCAGTAATGCTGCATCGCCATGTCCCTCACTTATCGCATGATGGAGCGCCGTCATGCCGTCCATGTCTGTTGCGTTCAGAGGGCTCTTCTCATCAATCAACGCTTTCATCATAGGCACGCTACCTACTGCAGCTGCACGATGGAGCGGCAGCTGTCCTCTTTTGTCCTTCACTCGCGCTGATGCTGGAGGCTTTTGCGCAAGTAACGTACGAGCAATATCGAGGTTGATCTTTGAGGCGCAGAAATGCAGAGCCGTCTGGCCGTTATTGTTCTTCGCATTGACGTCGGCGTCCCTGGACAGTAGCAAGTCTACAATTTGTTCAGAGTCTTTCCGTGAGCACGCCATCATCAGCGGGGTCCAGCCTGAGCCATCTGTGGCGTCGGGGTCAAACGACTTTGTTTGTACGAGCGATTGTACGATCGAGAGGTGGTTATAAGAAACAGCCCAGTGTATTGGGAGGCGATCGTCCGGGTCGCGGAGGTTTGCAAGCTTTGGGTTGGCGGCAAGCAGAGAGTCGACGCGGGATGCTAGCATGGGTTAGACGATCACTCATGTGGGAGAGGGAATTGTTGGACGGACCTTGGCCTTCTCGACACGCCTCGTGGATGGCATACTTGGCCTTGTATTCTTCCATGGCAATGACCGATGCCAAAATTTACACTAACAATTTGATGGGAACTGACAAGGCGGGGGCATACAGTACGTGGTGAACGCTATGAAGGGTCCCGCCACGACCGAGGCATGGATACTGCCAGGCGGTGAGATTTTAGCGCCAATGAGGTCATGGAATCAACTCGTGGTACATCATTCTTGACTTTACATTGCCGTCTATCAGCTTTTCCCAAAAGATGCATTCTCAACGGTGGTCGCGCCGCTCAAAATCACGGCTTGTTTTTGTTCGCGACGGGTTAATAGTCCTCCCGTCACCCACTCCGGTCAAGTGCATATCATCTCTAAAAAAATATTGGTCAGCATTAGGCTGGCAAATAGGTCTCCACATCGGGATCTCGAGAACTTCTAAATCTTCTCAACTAAAAGAGCTAAAAAGAATCTTTGTTTTAGTCAATATAGTACTATCTCTATGTTACACTTGACTAATATAAAGTTTCTCTCTAGGCCTTTTAGCTAAGAAAATTTTCTAGATTAGAGTAAAGTATAGAGACTTAAGTCTTAGCATAACGGGTTATTAAATGTTTTCTTATATATTAGAATTATACCTAACCGTAGCTGCTCTAGGTGGAACCTGGATTCTACGCTCGTCTTCTGAACGTTGCTTAGATGGCGCACACGCGGAATAAATCAAGACCTCATCGAGGAGCTATTCAAAGGGCGTTCAGCCCGTTACAGTGCTTGGGGTAGCACTTGCGTCCTGTGGACGACCCGACATCCCCTCGAGGAGCTATTCTAAGGGCGACTGGCCCATTACGGGTTCGACAGGTAGGAGGGAGAATATCAGGATAACATTCCGACGAATCCTTAGCTTCTCGTCTCAAGGATCAGATGGTAGCTATTATATCATGAAGTTCCTCAGCCTTACTTACCCGAGGGATACCAAATGGGGACTTAAGGGCTGCCCCCTAAGTTCCATATCCAAGTCGCGTGACAGAATCCTGCTGTGCTGGCCAATGGTCATGCATCTAAATAACCGCTTATATACCCATCTCAATGTCCCCAGCCTTGTAGAAGCACTGGAACTCTGGTTATTCTATGATTATTGTTCACTATGTCTCTTGTCAGGCTTATGCTACCTCCATTTCTTCAGCGCCCTGTAACTAGAAGCCTACAAACAGGGACTGCTTCTTATTATCATCGCCGACTCCTAACGACGCGCGCAACGTTTCATTATCTTGAAGATCGGCCCGAGTACCGGACTGTGAAGCCATATCACATCAACATTCCCGAACGCGCTTTTGCTCCCGGCCTCCAGTCCAATGAGGTTTCTATTCCTTATCACAATATTCCAGTAACAGGCCTTCGAGGTATACACGAGAACTTTACGCTCGACGTCAACGGATTCAAAGTGGTGGTAGAAGATGCAACCAGCGGCAAATCATTGTGCAATGTAATGCGATACGACGAGTATGCTGAGGAAGCGCTTGTGCGTGGCAAATCTCGAAAGGGTGTCGAGGACTTCCTGCGAAAACACATACCAGGCTGTGAAGACGCTGTAGCCTTCTCCCATCAGGTAAACTCCGCGCTATCATTGGAGAATCCATTCATGGCTCTAGAAAGCGATAGCGTGCTAACAGTAGGATCTCTTGGCCGACTGAAAGAGTAGGACAATTGGCAGTATATTCAGTTGCTTACTGCCAAGTGCCTCACCATTTCGGTCGGCCGAGAGAGGCTCGCAGGTTCGCAGACGCGATAAGCACTTTCCTAAGCTACCCCGCGGCACTAACGGGTCTGTTCCGCAGCCAGTACAGGGTGTGCATGTGGGTATGAACACTAGTTCAACTATTCGTGTAACTTTTTGATTATTCATTATGCAGATATGACGCCCGACGGTTCGTATTCTGAAGTGCAGGATGCACTTGCCGCGCGCGGATATACAGACATGTCCACTCGTAGATGGGCAGTCATGCAGTATGTTAGAGTTCTAACAGTCTTCTCCATTATACTAATATTCAATGTCCGCGAAAGTATATGGAGACCCTTGTTTGGTCCACTACAAGACTGGCCACTTGCGCTTATGGACTACACCTCCCTTAACAAAGCTCGTGATCTCGTCTCTTCAGACAATATATATGTGCATCGCATCAGGGAGAACTACAATGTGTTGTGGAGCGAAGAGCACAAATGGTACTTCCTGGAGGACCATCAACCAAACGAAATACTTGTTTTCAAGACCTTTGACACGCATGCCACGAAGGGCCACGCCCGGCGTAGGTGCAATATCTGTATTTTCAAAGGAAGCAGTTTCTGACTCAACCATAGTTTGCGCACACGCTGCTTTTCAGAATCCAATGGTAGACTCCACAGCACGGCCAAGGGAAAGTTTCGAATGTTTGTCCGTTGTCATATTTCCAGAGGGTAGTGCGAATGAGAACACTCGTGAAGAGGTACATAAAAAGGACGCCTAATCGAGAAAGACATTTACTAATCTCAGACACCAGATGTTGCCTGACGAGACTTCAGTGGAATTGCTCGCGGAGAAGTTGGCGGAAATGAAAGGTGGGCTGGACTAGTTCGCCAACTACGAGGAAGCTTTCCTCTGTTGTCTTAACAGGCTCACTACTGTCATCAAAGGGTCTTCATGTCGTTCTTGTAGATAAGCGAAGTCTGGGTCAGTTATAAACTTCAGTGCCGTGTTAACGTAAGACTTTGCCGTTTCCAAACTTGCTTTGCTGCGTGGTGAGGAAATGCGCCGAGAGAGAGACATGAGAGTATGTGCGCCTGCAAATTGGATCGCTCGATCAGCATCTAGAGGGATTCCACAGTCTCGATATGCTGTGATAAACGACTCTAGTACGTGGACATAAGCGTCATCTGTACTTTCGAAGTAGCCGATGAGAAAGGCTTCCCCAATGAAGTTACCCACATCAAGCCATGTCGGTGCCATGTTAACAAACTCCCAGTCTATAACAAAGGTTTCCCTAATATGGTTATTGTCATCGAGATTAATGAGGACATTGCCCATCCTAGGATGAATTAGTAAAGTAAATGAATTAGATAGACGGCGAACATCACCAGAAGTCCCCCATTGACACAGATTGAGTCCCATTATTCAAAGCTAGATTGACTTGCTCAAGCTCTCTTTGGAGCTGCGATTGATGCGATGGAGTCATTGTATAGCCGCATTGCTCAACATTTCGTTCAAAATCTGTGAAGAGCTCTTGTGTCACGAGATCCTTGGATGGAACGTTGCCAGAGAAAAGTCGCATACCGGCGGTGTGATTTTCTTTTTTCAGGCCCCAGGAATGCAGCTGGGCCAGAAATCCCCCTAGCATGTAGCCTAGAGACTTTGCGGCTCGGTACTTCGATTCTGATTCCGGTTGGTCTTCTAGGAACTCTCGGAATGAATGCGTCGACTGGTCCCATGGGGCTTCCATACCTGGACGAGGAGTACAGTCTTCTATGATACAGAAATGCTGTGCAGGATCAGATAAGTATAGCTTAGGGAGTCGAACTTTTGCTGAACTCTGAGGAATGGATTGAGGGAGTTTTGTGTAGTCGAAGTCACGCCAGGGAATGCATGCCAATGCTTTAGCTTCGAATACCTGCCGATCTGGAGAGAACGGGACTCGTGGCTCCATTGCAGTTAAGGGTGCGGAATATTTAAGTACCACCGTTTGCTCCCCAGCGCAAAGAGGTTCTTTAAGAAAGATCCGGTACGCGAAATTGGTTGTTCCAACATTAATGCGACGTACATCCCGGGCCTTGTATGGGGTGTATTCGAGTAATGCGGCGATGTTGGAAGCATCTTCAAGTTGTGATGCAGAAGACGTACTGAACATTGGACGAGACGTGTCAACAAGCTTAGCGGCCATCATTCGGCGTGACCACAGACCGACTTTCCTAGACATGCATGTGGCCCGAAGAAAGAAGCTAATAGACATTGCAGTCAAAAGGCAATAAGGGCGAGGGATACTGGATGTTTGGTTGTAGTGTTGCCCTTAATACCAGACAGGCTGCAGTATTGCACAGAACTTACCAATGAACCAAATACGTTTGAATACTGTAAAAGTTGGAGGACCTAGGCAAGACACGATAAAGGATCCGGGCATAATGCAGCCCCTGGCTAGCGTACTTAGTCGAACCATCAATAGTAGAATCTATATCGTACGATTCTATAGCTATTTCACCAGTAATTAAGGTAGATCTAATGAACTCTGACTACATAGGCGTATGACTAGTAGACAGGAACGAGCTTTAAAAGTAAGAATTGCGATATGTCAAAACAGGAGTTATTCTATCAGAGCGAAAATCTTAATGTCAAGGTCCTGACGTCGAGATAGGAGTAGCATTGTAGGCTAAACGGTAAAGTTTCGGCCCGCCGCTCCGGTATCGTCACTTGCATCTTTTAGTGGATTATCAGGATATGGCGCTAACTGATTACATATCGATTAGACCCCGAAGGCGATATCGCCAAGCCCCACTAATGCCTAGGTCAGGGTCTTTGACACTTGCCGTTCAACATGGAACTGACGTATCTGATGAAAGCCCACTACACCATACCATAAAAAGGTAATAATGTTGCAGAAAGCTATGATCGGTGAGCCTCAGCCTTCCGGTGAGTACGAAGTATCTTTCGGCAAGGATGTCCTTGTTGGTGGCGCAAGAACGTCACATTAGATGTAAGCTAATCTTCAAGGAACATACCTAAACGGGCGCGAGATTCTTAATTTTTCTAATTCTGAAAGAAGTTTGTACTAACTCTGTGGCCGATAGTAGACTAAATCTCTAAAAACAAGAGAAACCAGAACGGAAAGACGTTCTGACATCTCGTGAACAAAAAGTAGGTAATAGCCTATCTCAGCCTGTGTATGCGAGTGATTCCTCCACGCCGCTTTCCCGTTCTTCTCCTACAAGAAGTGCCTCTCGTTCTGCGCGTAGGTCATCGTCTGAGATAGATACCTCTGGCTCTTGCAAGAAACAAGAGCACCCGAAAGCCAATATGAATATGCACTGCACTTGTGAGTTAAATTAATCAAAGGTCTTGTTCTCGACTCACCATAAGCACCAGAAATGGCAGAACAATCCATCTGCCACCGATAGTGAGGGCATATCCCCAAACCCATTGCAGCAGAGGGCTTGCTATCATATGCGCAATAGCGTCCGTAGTCGCAACCATGGTATAGAGTCTTCCCGTTTCTTGCTCGCCACGAACAAAAGCAGTCACTACCGCCAGGATAGACAGGCGAACACCGAAACCGGTCGCATAGATGATAAGTGCTGCTTTTGTCAGAAGATTTTCTTTGCAGTCAAGACTTTAAACTCACCCAACACAACTAGACCAACGTTAGGAGCTGCGGCAAGAACTGCAGCTCCAATAGCAAGGGTTGCACTGCTCGTACGCGCAACCCATACGTTGACCCGATGCGATGCGATATGCTTTTTCTCTTGCAGGTAATCGGTTACTAGAGGGAGGAAGACTAAGAACACTACGATGTTAACTGCAGAAACCACCGAGAGAAGCGTCGCGGTCTGTGCACAATCAGCGTCTCACACTTTGATCCATAAAATCGAGCCTCACCTTGCCTAGCTCCATATTGAATCGTACCGAGACATATGGGAGCAGTATCTCTAACGTGTTTTGCCGGAATTGCACCAAGAAGACAGTAATGACTGCTATCGCTATCCTCCAATCTCTGAGGAATTCGATGTATGCGCTCAGTCCCGTGCGTTCAATCGGAGTTTCCTCCAAGCTGTTAGATTCTTTTTTATAAGATCGGGTTTCCGGCATCCACAACAAGACTGGATAGGTACAAAGTAGCGATATCGCACAGACGAGGTACGGCAACCATAAAGAATGTCGTAGTGTAGTGAACGCAATTGTAGGACTGATCATGTCGATAACCAGCGAGGCGGTAAACACTCGATAGAAAGATTTGCTCCTGTCAATATCGTCAGCAAAGCTCGCACGCGATTTAAGAAAGTGAAAGCTATGGATGCACCTTGTATCGTCCGTGGAAAGATCAGAAGCCATAGTCAGACATAGTGCGTAGGCCAGATTTGGTCCGCCACCGATTAAGCGGAAAACAGAGGATACCCATACTACCTCGATAGGCAATCGATTCCACATATGGCCTACACGTGAGATCAGATCGAGCACTTTCAAACGCGGGTGGTTTGTCGAACAAACAACATAGATGCAAGCCATCTGACAGATGATACCAAACACGGCCAGGGCGAACGGTCCTCGTCGGCCCTTGCGATCTGCCAAAGAGCCATAGAAGGAGCCCAGCAGGATAACTGCTGTGTGTTAGTGGTCGTGGAAGCATAGCGAGCGCAACCAGCGAGATTAGTACCCGGCACGGCGTCGAATAAACTCAAAGCTCCTCGTATGTGAGCGAGCCTTGATTGTATGGGAGATGTCTTGCACATGCTCTCTTTGACATCACCAATATTTGGCTTATGGTGGTAGTATTGAGAGCAGATGGCATTTTCCAACAGTCGAATTGTGGGTGCCTTCTGTACACTCTCCTCGAGCTCCAAGAATACGATCAGAAGGAAAACGTAAACGAGTTTCGGTGGATGTGCTATTAGATCTTTTGCGCGCGCGTTCAAGCACTGAATGAGGGCAGGTAGACCCATGATGAAATCACATGCGTACTGCGAAACCTGTAGGTGACAAACAGAGATAGATACGTGTTTGCGATGCGACGGGGGAACCAGCAGGGCCGCGTTTGCACGGGGGGGAGGTTTGTGTTAGACGAGCCCGGACCACTAGCATTGTCAGACCAGAGCTAGGATGTCAGGAGGGATTCATTTTGTTGCAGAACCCCGACCTCGTGCAGGCGGTGAACCAGCCACAGAAGCTCCAGACTCGGATGCATACGTCAACGATTCAAGTTACGCGATGTTGACGATAAAAGGAAAATGCATACCAACAAAGCAAGGGCCAAACGTTTGGACCTTCCTTCCTGTACAATATCACATCACGCCGTTTGCCGGTACCGCACGGCTAACCGCCATGAACCTAATAAGCTTCTCTCGTCTCCTCACACTATGGCATCTTCATACTCTGGTCTCCCCCACTATGGGCGTATCATGGTCGAAAAATCAACAAATCCTATCTCCTCAAGAAGATGAGTTGCCGGGGGCTGATACTGTCATTCTGGGGGCGGGTGTCATTGGCCTTGCGACAGCTTATCAGCTTGCTCTTGCCCACCAGGAGCCTGCTAAAGCAAAACTTAGACGGCCTGGCAAGATCGTTGTCGTTGAACGGGCTGCGCACATCAGTCCTTCTGCTTCCGGCCAAGCAACAGGTGGGCTAGGAGATTTTGGCTTTGCGACTGATGTCGCTGATTTGGGCATTCTGTCTTACAACCTGTTTCAAAAAGTGGCCTTTCCGAGCGGGCCAGAAGAATTCGGTTTTAGCGAGTCTACGATCTACCGCATCACACCGGACAACTTTACGGGTACACTTAAGCCACCCGACAGCTGGGGCCCAACCCCGCCTATGGCACAGCCCTTATCCGCGCTTCCCGCCTGGGTCAGCCCGAAGAACCATTGGTCAGTCCAACGCATAGCTGGTCCTCCTCATGGCGCGCATCTGTACGTATTTCTCCTCCTATCATATTGACTTAGACTGACCGATCAGTGATCCCGCCCAGTTTTGCATGTTTCTCTTCAAAGAATGCAAGAAATTGGGCGTTGAGTTCATCTTCAACGCAACAGCAGTGTCGGTTGAGGCAACACCAAGCTCGACATATTTTTCGAGCATTCAGCTCGAGCAACAGCAGCATGGTCTGCTCAACGTCTCTTGCAGAAGTATAGTGATAGCAGCAGGGCCGTGGTCACCTCGTGTTTTCTCGACTCTGTTCCCGAAAGCATCTTTGGAACTACCAATGAATTCTACAGCCTCGGCGGGAAACCATTTCCGGGTTCGTACACCTGGATGGAAGCCAGAGGACGACAAGAAGGGTAGTGAACAGGTATTTTTCCAGAATGATGCTCCAGATGGACAGGGTCTCGACATCACTAGTTTCTTGGGTGGTGAGTTATATGTAGGTGGATGGGGAGCTATCCCCGAAGAGCTTCCAGAACTCGCTGAATCTATTCACGCACAACCGTCCGAGATCGAGAAAATGAAATCTCTCGCGAAACAGTATCTACGCATTGATGATGGCGAAGAGCTCGAGATATTTGCGGTAGGAAGGTGCTATAGACCGCTTGCTACCTTCAAACACCCTATCATCACAAAAGTGGACTGGGACGTGCTCGGTATGGTGAAGAGCTCACAGGAGGTATTTCTTCCCTCTACGCAACAAGAACATGACAGAAACATGCAGTTCGGTCCCGGGGGTCTTTTTCTGAACACAGCTCACTTCAGTGACGGAGTGACATTATCGCTAGGTAGTGGGAGGGTCATGAGTGAGCTACTATTGGGTTTGCCACCCTCGGTCGACATCTCTGGGCTAGGATTGAGCTAAGCTCGCTTTGAGACTTCTCTAATGGAGAGAAACCGTCAGCCGTTGCGAATTTGCATTCTTATGTGTGAGATTCAAATCA
Organism: Curvularia hawaiiensis; assembly: GCA_026262405.1. Lineage (NCBI taxonomy): Eukaryota > Fungi > Ascomycota > Dothideomycetes > Pleosporales > Pleosporaceae > Curvularia > Curvularia hawaiiensis. The sequence continues at coordinate 69,502 of JAODYC010000086.1, forward strand.
TTCGGGGTTGTTAGTTTCATTTGTCATTAATGATTAATGCCTAAGAAACGACAGTAATTCAATTCTCGCGCCGACTTTGTGACTACATAAATGACAGGGAGTGTCTAAGTCAGAAGTTTGTGTGACGCTGTTCGGCTGCCTAGAGTCCTCCGCGTCGTGCAACCGTTTTTTGGTTCTCCAGCATCCACTCCCTCCACGGGCGATCGGTGGGCTTCGTAGGATCGTACTTCCACGTCAACCAAGGCATCTTTTCCTTCTCCGCCTCCGTGAAATTTTCAGCTTGGGGGGGCCAGAACGCCCTCCATGGCTGAGCCTTCGCCTGCGCCTGCGATGCTGCGTTAATCGCCCTGGTCTGCAACCTATGAGCCGTCAGTATTGCCAGGCTGACATCTATACGCTTACTGAATGACATACTTCACAGCAGTTGTGGCTGCGCGAGCATTGTTCACGAAGGGCATGAGAATGGGGCTTGCGATGTTGGGCTGCGTAGTAATCGTTTGGATTTTCAGAAGTGATACAGTAACCTTGTTCGTGTAGGCAGTGCGCATCTTGTAGTACTTATGTGTAGCGTGTGGGTAAATACCAGCCCTATCATATCGTTACACCACCCCCCCTTTTAGAGATTGTACAACAACCCCCGCAATGAGATACGTGTATCCAACGCGGTGCAGCAGTGATAAGCGCCACAATCAATTTGAGATTTACGTAAACTGGAGGATGCTGGGCTGCAGTTCCAAAACCGAGGCCACCATTTACCGTGCAGAAATACATCTGCCACCTGTCATATGAACACCAGTAAGCTCAGTCCTCGTCATTGATGCATGCTCAAGTATCTGAGACACCCACAATGATCTTACCAATGAATATACCGCGATGGAAACGAAGCTTGTGACTCAGCCTCCTTAGATGCTAGTGGTATCGGCGCTTGATGCCTCACTCTACCCTATCTACAGCATGAAGATATAGGCACAACCGAAGCCTTCTTGCCCGAGCAAGATCTGAAGATCACAGAGCCTGTCTCTAGTTAGCCCTGAAGTCCAAGAAATGTCTTATACAGCCCGAACGAGGCACATGAGTATAACGCCTAGAATTATAGCCATGCATCTGAACACTCAACTGATCGTTTGTTAGGCTGATGCTGTGTCTGTCCCTTGTATTACCTTAGCCGCATCTTCCAACCAATTCGGTCACCATCATGGTTTCAAGAGCAGTATCCTCCACCAGTACCGGACTCACCTTAGTCAATCCAGCGTCGGCCGCTTCTAACCAAGCTTCCACACTTGTAACCAACCTCGGCAAGAAACGAACGGATTCAGTCAAAGCGGTTAACGATGTTATTGGTCAGGCTAACACTGCGATCGCTCCCAGCGAGATGGATCCAATTTGGAAAGCAATTATCGAAGGCCATTTGAAACAACTCAAACCAAAAGATCGACAACAATGTGCTGCTATAAAAGTCAATGCTTCGGTGAACGAAGCGGCTATTGCAGCAATTTTCGAACCTCTGCGTAAAAAGCACGAAAAAGATGCCTTCTATCGCATGTTAAAGCGGGTAAATCCCATTGCTGAACATGTTTTGTCTTTTGGAAAAGCTGTGGATGTTGCGGTTGGCAGCGGTGGCTCTCTGGCGGCAGGGTTGATATGGGGCGGCATACGTATCTTACTCGCGGTAAGACACCTTTGCACACCGGTCGACTATACAAGGTCAAACAAAAAAGCCCGACCATCAAATGACTTATATGGCAGGTCTCCGTTCGCACTATGTCCTTAGTTCAGAAAGTCCTCAGCCATCTCGAATCTCTCTCAAACTACCTTCAACTGTTCGAGCGCTGGTTGAAACTGTTTCCCAGAAAGACCTACACAGCACTTAGCACAAGTATTCAAGAGACTTGTTCAGTGTTTTTCGGCTTTATCCTCGAAGCAATCATGTACTTCCGGAAACCTGCGTGCTGTGAGTACACTACAGAACGCTTTGGAATTAACATTGATCAATAGTTAGTGAATGCGCTCAAGACATTGTTTACCCCTGGTATAGAAGCTCGTTTTGCGGAATGCGAAGCCAAGATTAAGAATCAAACGGGCTGGCTTCGCTTAGAGGTTGAGACAGCAATAGCTGAGGCGGCCGAGAAAAGAGGCGAGGAGGTCATAAAGCTCAACGAAGTTACCCAAGGGGCGGTAGAGAAAAAAGGCAACGATATTCTCCAGTCTATCAAGAAACACGCGAACGAGGCGAAGCATCCGAAAGTGGTTCTTCCATTTCGCTTCGTGCAAAACTGCCCAAGAAACAACGGCTTCTTCGGCAGAGATGAGTTCATGAATCGATTGGAGAGTGTTCTGTGCCCAGCCCGAACTGTAGGTTCTCAGAGCTTAAAAAGTATCGTCATACACGGTCTAGGCGGATGTGGAAAGTCCTCGATCGCGAGGGAGTACATGTATCGTCATTTTGACACCGGGAGGTACAAAGTTATTCTCTGGTTCTACGCGGACGAACGTGAGAAGCTCAAAACTCAATTCATTCATCTTGCTAGGCAATTGAATATCCTGTTTGAGGAGGCCACTGCTCACATTTCAGTCTTACATTGGATAAACAACCATGGTTAGTCTCGACCAATTTCGTATACATTGTCGCATGCTAATCATGGGTAGCAACTGACTTCCTAATGATCTTCGACAATGCCGATAATCCTTCTGTTCTTGCAGACTTTTGGCCTTGCTCTAACAAAGGCTCGGCTCTCATCACCAGCCGGAATCCGTGTGCTCAGGAAATCAACTTGGCAGAACATGCATTGCAGTTGAAGGCCTTTGATGATACTGGAGGGGCGGCGTTTCTCCGAACATTGATACCAAGAACGAGAACATTATCTTCGGAAGATCAGGAAGCCCTGGAATGGTTAGCAGAATATTTCGGTGGACTGCCGCTTGCAATTCGGCAAGCAGGGGCACTCATCACCCACAAGAATTGCACCCCATCGGCTTTCAAGAGACTCTACCAAGAGCATGGTGACTATTTCGATGAACAAAAGATACCTGGAGCACTGGAACATGAGAAAACGATGGCCACTGTCTGGGAGATATCCTCGAAAACCATTTCTCCTGGAGGTCTGGTTATACTGGATGTTTTATCGTTATTCGACCCAGATTCCATACCTGCCGATATCTTCGAGATCGCAGATGTCTCTCAAATGCATGGACAAATATTGAGTGATCCTTTGCGTCTTCTTGAAGCCAGAGCCAATCTGACAAGCCAATCTTTGATCAACCATGACCACGACAGCAACAGCTTCAACATTCATCGCCTTCTTCAGCAAACAATTCACCGTAAGCTAAAGAAGGATACCAATCGTTATCGAAATGCACTTCACTTCTCCATCTACCTACTCCACAAATACTCTCCAGACGTGGACCTGTTGATGATCAGGAATCCAGACAACTGGGGCTCGATTGAGAAGATACTCAACCATATCCGCAGCATATGTGACCGCTGCAAAGAAGTCATCGCCAATGATGAGGCAGTAATATTGCTCCAAGTCATGACCAAGATCTTGAATTACGGGTTTGAATCTGCGCAATACGGCCTTGGAGATCAAGTATATGCCCACATAAAAGAACTGCTCAAGAAGATCGACTATCCTGAGGACGAGACTCTAGCACTTGTGTACTTCATCCATGGCCGCCTTTGCTGCGAAACAAGTCGTCAACAACAAGCAGTAGAAGAAATTGTATTATCGCATAGACATCTGTTGCTTGCTTCAGCCAAAAAGCCCGAGCTTTTGAAGACGACGTTGTACATCCGGATCCTGTCCAACTTGGGTATCACCCATACAGCTGTAGAGCGTTTTGAAGAGGCTGAAAAGTATCATAAGATGGCGATCGAGCAATGTGAAGTGCTGCACATGGAGAAAGAGTGTAGCATGGGTAACATTATGCAAAACCTGGCCAACTGTTATCTCTGGGGTGGCAGAATGAGCGATGCTAAGCAAGTTTTGGATGATGCTCGGTCCCAGCCGACTACTGCACCGGAGGCTGTTGACTATACGCTTGGTAATTGGATGATGAAGAGTCAGCGCTATGAGGAAGCTTTGCGGTTGCACAAGGAAGTCCTCATCCGTTACGCAGAGGTGTTGGGCCCAGAACACCCTGTGACTGCCGACTCGTGGCACAAGATGGGTACTCTATTTGCGCGCAAATATTCTGCGGGTTACGATGCGCAAGAAGCTGAGTGAGTTGTCCGATTGGTGGATGATTGTTGTGTCTTAGAGATGATGCTAACCCTGCTAAACCAACAGACGCTGCTTTCGAAAGACTCTTGAAATTTGGCAGGGGCTTGCACGAGCCCGCAATCCAGTCTCTGATCTGTTTGTTGCGCGTGCGCAATGGAGCTTAGGTGCTGTCCTCGCGACAAAGGGTGATAGCGGTCTTACAGAAAGCGAAAACCTGAAAGAAGAGGCACGAGATTTTCTGCGTATAAGGTTCGGAGGAGATCTATCTGTTCTCGAAGATCCCGAGGCAGCAATTGACAATTTGGTGTTTTACTGGAGTAAATGACACCAGACATACTGTCACACGGACATCCGCCATAGGTACCGCGGTTCTCTAGCATTTATTGTTCTTCTTCAAGAATACGATACCAAAGGCGTTTCTCAATATGCATAGACCTAGGAGATTTTTGAGCTTGTTGCCCGGACTCCTCCAAACGCGTAGCCGACACAACAAGAATACGAGTGCTAATGTACCCACACCACGAAGTTAGACCATCCAACTCCGAAGTAAACACCAATCTGAACACGCCATCTCCGGTCTTGACAGTGACTTCGTTTCTCAGTGGCCATTTCATTGTTTCATCATATCCAATGATATCCCAAGGAACACCGGACTCTTGGTATCTGCTTGCGTATATGAGATGAGATTGATGGAACGGACCCCCGTCCTCAAGAATGCCCAGATCATACCCCAGGGATCGTGATCTCTGGCGGCAAAGTAATTTGACTGAGATTTGCTCAGTCCCCACAAGTACTTGTAGGTGTAGCAGCAACGCGAAATCATGGATGCCTTTATACTGACGCCCAGTCAGGAACATACTGTCAGTATGGTCCCAATACGCTGTTGGAAAAGCTGTCTTGACTTTGAGTGTTTTGGATGGTTGGACTCTCAACGCGAATCTGCGATAGGATGCAGATACATTCGATTTACTAACACGAGAATCAGTGACGATATGAACGTTACTGATGCGATATCGACCTTCTGGACGTGTTAATATTTTCATGTTGTCCTCAGCAAGCCGACAATAGAAATGCGGCGCTAGCTTGTGCAGATAAATTCCTTGGTTCATGTTAGGATCCCTCCCAAGAGCCATCCAGTAAACTCTTGAGGGGGTTTCACCCGTGTATTGAATTTCCACGGTCTCAAGGGAAAGTCCGGTGGATAAGAAGAGGCCTTTGTTGGTAGTAGAAAATTCCGCAAACACATCAGGAAAAGGAACAACAGCGTGTCTGCCAGCGAAATTTGCAGGGCTCGGAGCAAAGCACCCGATGAACCTCTCGTGTGAGTCCTGCAAGCAGCGCCAGAGAAGAATGGTGAGGTCATTGTCACGCCTAACGATCTCTTCTTGTAAGCGGCGGAAGGCCCTTTCCCCTTCGCCATAGATTAAGGGCATGTTGACATCGAAAATCCCTAGTAGGCAGTATGCGGTATCTTCCAGACGTTTGGTTCGACGACCGGCCGCCCAAGCCATTTTCCGTGCGATGGAGAAGGAGGACAGCTCCTGGGAGCCTAGAAGAACGCTCTCATGTATGTTGGTAGAATGACTAATAACTCTAGCATAATCGGCTTTGTTACCTATGAAATCCCAATTCTTGTTGAAAAATTTGACTATGCGGGGCGCAATCAACTCTTGCAGCGTCCAGCCGCGCGAAAACCAACGACAGTGTTGTATGCTGTCTCCGGGCGCATGTCCAGGAACAAGGTCTTCCAGAAAGGCATAACAGACGTCGGCTGACTTGTACCATTGGAACATGGAGTTGATGGACTCTGTCAGCTCCGCGCTACTCGACTTGTCAACTAGAATAGGTGGAGAAAGGGTTAGCTCCATGTTACGACAGCCCATGCTCTACGTCTTATGCGCATATGCGAGCCGGCCATTGAAAGGAAGGAAACAACTCACTTGTACATCACATGTTAGCAAAGCCTATATTTCTGTCTTTGATAATTTTGAGGCTTACCTGCAACATGTATCAACCCAAAAATACGCGAGACCATCTGCTGCTGCCTGTCTGGCACAAGCACGTAATTTGTCGAAACCGAGCTTGCCTCGGCCAATCTTACCTCGGCCAGTTCCTTGTATCATATCCTGATACGTGACTTCTTGATCATCGGCACCCCAGGTGTGTGAGAGAATGGCATAGGGTGGAATATCTTGCCCTATGAATTCGACAAGGCTGAAGCCGCCATCCTGGATATGCAGGAGACGCATAAGGCTTATTTTGACTTATACTGTGGACGTGAAAGACATAAGCGAGCTTGGAGACGTGAATGCAGGGCGCGCGCAGGATTCCTCTGAACAATTGAGATGTAATGTTATGGTAGCTGGGAGGAGGTGAGGTCTAAGGCCAGCGCTTGGTGGGGCTGCAGGTATACCAGACCGAAGCCACCAACACGTGCCTACAAGAGCTTAGCGAAATCGGTTAGCTTTACCCAGCTTTAATACAGGCTTTGTCGAAGAAGGGTTTTCTCTTTTTTAACCGAATCATTGATGAAGTCAGTACAGAAAGCAGAATAATGCGCCATTTATTTCTACATGACAATTCGTATCGCAAAGTTTAAAGCTCGCTCTTCCAGGAAAGGTCCTCAGGCACACCCATTTGTCTTTGCTGGAAGTTCAGTATACGCTGCAGGAAAATGGGCTTGACGCTCAATATGCCAACAAAGCTCAACAGGATCATGAGCAAAACACCCAAGCCTACACCTAAAGCTACAGCGTCCAACTGCCTCCTCACTTTTCTCAGCCATGCCTTTGTGTCCTCAACAGCAATGTTCTCATCATATGCGCGTCGAGCGCTCATCAATCCAGGAAGGCCATCCAGAGATCGATGATTAAACTGTTTCTGATAGTCACCAAGTTCCTTCTTTTCCATCATCTTACGAGCCCAGTTTTCCATGGTGTCCAGGTTCTTGGAAATATGGTCTTCATGAGTGTCGGGCTCGTGGTTGGCATAAGTGATAGCGTCGCCTGCGGCTTCCATGCCGTCAGTCGTTGCATTGGTGATTTGTGGCACCTGGAAGCCGCAGCTTGTCTGCACCTTTTGTATCTTGAGTACAATGACTGCTCTCACACCGGCAATGTCGACATCGTCGCCGTTTTCAGTCGACATCTTGGCGCGTATCTGGCTGAAGTACTGATCCCATTTTTCGACTACTTTTCCCTTACAGAACAGTCGTAGGATCTGTGGCTTGGGTCCGAACGAGGAAAACAGGAGAGTAACGCGGCCATTTTCGTAGATATGTGAGATGGTCTCGCAACCACTTCCTGTAGCGTCGAGGTAGGCAACTGTGTTGGGTCCTAGAACGGCAAACGTCTTCGAGGGATGACCCTTTGGCGAGATGTTGATATGATCACCAGCCCATGGCGCGCTGGCAACAAAGAAGATGGGTTGCCTTGTGATGAAGTCGATGTGATCTTGAGTGAGGGACGGATAGAATTTGACCATGATGAATGCGTGCAGTAACGAAAAGGCGGTAAGCACTTTATGAATTTAGGTGCTGTCGATATTGGATTTGAGAAATTGCCAAGAGTTCTGGTTGAGAATGCAGGTGATGCACACAGCGAAAGCCCTATGAAATGCTAATATTCCTATGCAAATCGCTCTGGATGGTGTCCACAAAGGGGAACGTGGAAGATAAGATGGTAGAGGCTGAGGAATTCAAGCGCCGATTATCGGCGTGTGTGGACCGGAAAGGTGAAATCAGAAACCCAGATGAATTGGAAAATTGGAAACTGAGGGTGTCTTTTTCTTAGGGCGTACGAATTCCAGGAGAAAGCTTTGTATCACAAGAATCTGGCGCAGGAAAGATTAGGTCGTCCGAATGCACGGTAGCTGCCCCATGCCTCTTAAGTACTAGGCTGTTAACTACAAGTGGGGGCGGGGCGCATCAACCATGAATCGCGAAGCCGCTGCATGTTGCAACATCCTACGCATAATACACAGCTCTCACAGTCAACATGGTGCTCGCACTAGCACTAAAAGCAGAACTCAATGGGTTAGTTTCTTGTGAAGCTTAAATGACAGCCTGTGGACTGATTTCCTTTACCTAGAGTGACGGACCTCCGCCCCAACGATACCGAAGATGCGCCTTTCTTCTACACTTTCAAAGTGCAATGCACATCATGCCGCGAGATACACCCAAATTATGTCACGGTGAACCGGTTCGAAATGAACGAGCAAAGCGGCAGTAAAGGCGAGGCCAATTTTGTATGGAAGTGCAAGAACTGTAAGGTTGTACTACCCATGCGCTTGCTCACTGCTCTCAAACTTCTAACACGGCCGACAGAGGGAGCATTCCGCGAACGTCAAGTCCGCACCGGCGTCATATCCGCAGAGCGACCCACCAAAGAAGATCAACATACTAGAGTTCGACTGCAGAGGGCTGGAGTTTACCGAGTTCAAGGCGGAGGGCGAGTTCCTGGCTACAGGCGTTGAATCTGGCACCAAATTCTCAGGCATCGAGCTACCAGATGGTGAATGGTTCGATTACGACGAGAAAGCTGGCGAAGAGGTCAGTATCACAAACGTAGAGTGGGAGATTCGTCGCGCATAGAGGAAATTCTCAGTAGCCGCTGAGCGAAAACAGAGCACCTGCTTAGAGCAGATTTCGTTGTCAGGTCTGGCAATACCGACGGACAACATTGCTATCGGCTGAGGTGTGTTGAAAGTGAAAGAGGCACAGATGTAAAAATCACATATATTACGTCCAGAGCACGGCTTTACGCAGATCACCTGCTTTTGAAACAAAATGTAGAGCATTACTTGGACTACGTTGTCTTTGAACACTGTAAGAGCGGTAATGACATGACGAACAGAGATAGTGAAGAAGAAAGTGGGTATCATTTATCATCTCGTTAAATAGACATGGGTAGTAGGTAGGCAGGAAGATAGAGGGGTTCGCCGTGGTTCGCAACTTGCTAACACAAGGAGTGCAGATTGCGTAAGCGGTGTCTCATTTCTTCAACGTCCTTAGCAAAGGAGCGATTCTTGCTCGTTTGCTCAAGCCCACACGGTATGGCACTTTGCCTTTGGTCATTGGCGAAGCAGTCGTGGATTTTGTTGATTTTTCTGACGCATCTGACGCAGCAGCTGTGGAAGATTCTGACGGAAGCTTGGATCCATGTATATTCTCAGAGCCCACTGATTCCATTGGTTCCGCCGGCGCAACTTCTGAATCTGAGCCCACCTTCTCAGGAACCAAGTTTGACTCGATAGTTTGCGGAGGCTCGCTAGGCTGCTCTGACTTAGTGTCCTGTTCCGAGATTTTAATGGGTTCGACGGTCTCATTGGTGGTAGCCGTCTTCTTTGGGCGACCCCGACCCCTTTTCTTTTCAGTGACAACCTCTGGAACTTTGACTGTCGTTTGAGATGATTCTGCCTCGGGTTGATCCGATGCAGTCTTCCGACGTTTTGTCTTTTTACTTGGCACGTTGACGGGATCGTCCGCTTTTGCAGCAGTAGTCTTGGGGTTGGGGGACTTCTTCGGTATTACGACTTGCACCTTTGTAGGGCTCATGTTTTGGGCTGCTTCTGAGGGAATTTCTGACTTGGAAATTCTCGTGGTAGTGTTGGTACATTCGGGCTGGACCGTGATATTATCTGTATCTGGCGCTGCTAATTGAGCGCTTTGTGCAATCTCGTCGTCGTCTCGGCGGTACTCGTCCAAGCCACGCATTATGTCCTGCACGGCCTGGGCATCGACTACAGGGAGTTCATCCCCTTTTCTTTGTTTTGGCATCGGTCTTGGTGGGCTTTGCGGCGCCAGCTCGTCATGGCCGATATTGTTAGTAACCAACCAATCCACTGTCTGGATGACGTCACCGTTGTTCCGTTTCAAAGCCCCGGCAGTGGTCGAAGGCGTGAAGCCCATATCACAGATTTGGCGCACTTTTTCAGGCGTCGTAATCGAATTCGAAGAGCGCATTTCAGCCGTCGTTCTCCGGCGTTTGCTGACCTTCATGGCTTTTTCAGGGCGGATGGAGTAGTCGACTGGCTCTTCTGTGTGAGCTTTTAGTGATCTTGAGCGGCTAGGTCGTGGCTTATATCGCTCCTCCGGAAGTCCGATCGCCGTAAGTTCGTCATCGGAGCTAGGGGGCGGTTGGCTGTGCTGCCGAAAAGAGGATGTTTTAACTCCCGCTTGTTCATTACTAGGATGTTCTGGTCGTGCACCTGGTGATGTCTCCGGTATTGCCTGGGAGTTGTTCTTAAACGATACTGATTGACTATCCACGTAATCGTGCTCTGTGAGGCCCCAGTTGTTTTTGAGTGGACTTCCCTCGAGGTAAAGCGAGGAAGGTGGCAGCCCCAGATCCTTTTGCATAACCAAGACAGGCGTGCCCGATGACATGTTAGGTGGTGACTGATGAGCTGATGATTCAGCCTGATCATTCGTCCCTCCTGGTGTAAACTTCATCAAATCTGACCAAGGCACTGATGGATCAGGTGGAGGCTGATAGCAAGGCCCTTCGGTTTCCGACTCATGACCTAGCATTGCTGGAGCCTTAACAACTTCCAAAACACGTTGCTGCGTCATGGTGGCATTTGGAACAGTGCTGGAGGGCTCACCAAACATGGACGGGTCATGTTGGGCGTAGTCGTTGCGCATAGTGCCTTCCAAGTTCCAGGTCGCTTCAGGCAAATTCACGAGACCGTCGCCGGCAGCAATTTCAGCAAAAGGAAAATGTGAGTCGTCCCCTTTATGGGAAATGCCGAGTGGGGATCGGCCAGGGCTCAGGTGAAGTTCAGTCTTCCTTCTCTTGTTTGGATGTTCAGATTCGGGTAAAGAGACTGAGGATTGTAGCTCATCCTGGCTGGGCAGAAGCTGTAGATTAACATTGCATGTTTCCTTGCTTGGCCTACTTAGAGAACCTAAGACAATGATTAGTCTCACAGCGGAGGATGCCATAGGAACATGTCAATCCTACCGTTGCCACCTGTGCTTTGTGAGTGAGAATCAGGCCGCTGACCGGCCGCGTGTAGCTGTTGCGATGTTGGCAGTTCGGCCTCAAGGTCTTCGTCCAGCTCATCGTCTGAATCCTGCACAATGCGGGCCATTTTTGATCATTTCTTGGCTACTGCTGTGATGTTGGCGGCACCATGGGAAGGTCACCTGGAGTCGTGTTGGGGCCACCGCGTCGGGTACGCGCTATCACGGGCGCGACGAGGCGCTAGCAGGCGCGGACTTGCTGTTTCGGGCGGGCACCGCCGTCAACTTTGGAGCCCGCTACTTGCTCATTTGGACTTTCCTACTACCAACGCTACTCTACAGCCATGGATCGATTCGCTTCTAGCACAGGCGATCCTAGCGATGCCTCGAATAACTCGCGCTTCACTTCACAAGCCGCCACTGCCGAAGATCTGCTCAAGGCGCAAACCGTCGGTCTCGTAAACCTCAATGATTACCGCAAGCGACGCGCAGAAGCCATGGACAGAAAAGAACGGGGCGATTCGGGGCTTGATTCCGGGGCCAGCACACCGTTGGACGGGTAAGGATGGACGTCTTTTGTATGGCCTGTTTGCTAATTTGCAAAGTACAGAGCATCGACGCCGAAGCCAGTCTTCAAGAAGAAACGCAAGGTAGCTGCCAAAGGCAAGCTCTCGTTCGGCACAGAGGAAGGGGATGACACCGACTCTACTGTTTCCAAGACAAATGGCTCACGCCAAAGCACACCCAGCGACCCGTCTGCTGAGAATGCCGCAGCAGAAGGCAATGTGGTCAAGAAGAAATTGGGCGCAAATGCGAGCGTTGGCCTAAAGCCTCGTGTCATGACCAAGACGGCTCTACAGCGCGAGGCACAGCAGGCAGAGCTTGCACGGCAGGACTTTGTCAAGATGCGTGATGCCGTCAAGGCAACCGAAGTCGTGATACCATTTGTCTTCTACGATGGCACCAACATCCCAGGCGGACGGTGCAGACTGAAGAAGGGGGAGCAGATTTGGCTGTTCTTGGACAAAGCGAGGAAGCTAGGGGCAGAGTTGGGTGTGGGTGGAGACAGAAGCCGAAGAGACTGGGCCAGAGTCAGTGTAGACGACTTGATGCTTGTAAGGGGAGAGGTCATCATACCGCACGTAGGTTGCACGTGAGCATGTGTCCGTGTTTCTTTGCTGACATTGGAGGCAGCATTACGAGATCTACCACTTCCTGTTCAACAGAGCGAGCGGCCCTGATGGCCCCATCTTCGACTACTCGGCACAACCGACCAAGGCTACCCCAAGCGCCACAGACGCCGGCGACGAGGCTGAGGCCGATGCAGCCACGTACGACCCACTGGCGCAGCCGCTCAAGAAGAGGAGCAAGGAGTCGAGCATACCAGACGAAGAGCTCGAGGGGTTTGGAGAAGACGCGGCGCTGACAAAAGTGGTGGATAGACGGTGGTACGAACGCAATAAACACATCTTCCCGGCGAGCACATGGACCGAGTACGCACCGGACAAGGACCTGTCTACGATGCAGCGCAAGGACGCACAAGGGAACGCTTTCTTCTTCTCGTGAAACCGGTCGAGGGCTCACATGACGGGGCCCCTGGCCGTGAGCACGGATCCGTGGGCTGGCTGGAAAAAAGGGTCCAGCCGCCCAGACAGCATCGGGCGCAGTGGTGGGCCTCTGCTCAACGACTCGGAAGGGGTCCGCGTGCATGACTGACGGGCCAACTGCGGGGAGTGCATGTAAAAACCATCAATACAACCCCTTCGTTCCCCACCACCGTCGTGTCTGAAGCCATGTGATTGCGCCTGAACCGCCCGTTGCCGCCACCTGCAACCTCTGTGTATGCCATGCATTGCATATCGCTACATACAGCACCTTGTCGCGTGCCCACCTGCTGTTGCGGGAACGGCCATGGGGGGTTCCCCTCCGACCACCACCAGCACAACGATTGATAACGACATGCGGTGCTAAATATGAAGCCAATCTAGTCCCACCAAGCAGCCAGACGTCGCAGGCCGTGGCGTCAGGGTTGAAGCCTCTAGTCGGTTAAGATGCCCATTGTGAGCTTACAAACATTCACCGCCGTGATCCGCCGACGTAGCCTGCACTGATGCAGTATGATGCGACGGGGCGCCCTTGAAGCTCTGACCGTATGCTCGGCTGGGGAGAGTATAAATGGGAACAAGAGTCTCTCTTCCGCATGCGAGTGAAGGAATACTGCGTAAAGCAACCCTTGACCCTCACACGTCATCGGAAGAGACCCTGACGACGCACGAACCACAAACCTTTCACAGCTCTCCAGCTTAACATTCTTCACTTGCACTTTGCATGCCCTTTTGCACTCACCCATCACACTGCCCAGCGATCCCACCGCTACAGTGTACTTCCCCTTGCCCCCATCTGCGGCGTTCCCTACTTTTGACAGACCGTTTAACCATGCTGCAGGCGCGCTTTGGTCGGGCCCCGTCTCCTCCAATGAGAATGGTCGCCTCGAGCACACCCTAGAGAATCCGCCATTAACGCGTTGACTGCGCCGGTCGCATACAATTCACGCTTTGATATCCGTCCTGCCGATCATTCCATTGCTGCCAGTATATCTCTCGGCTTTTTGGCGCTTTCACCTGCGCAAAGCAACACCAACAGACGCTCTAGGACTGCCTTGGGCGCCCGTTATCAACATTTGTTGAGCGGTGCATCTTCACCGACCATCACTTCGCTGCCAAGATGAAGTTCGGACACAATCTGCCCCGGAACCAGGTTCCAGAATGGGCAACCTCGTACATCAACTACAAGGGCCTCAAGAAGCTCATCAAGAACGCTGCCGAAGCTTCAAAGAACGGCTCCGATCCAGACCTCACAGGTTAGTCTAGACCTTCCAAAGCCCATGTCCCACATTTCTGGGCCATTCCCATCGAGCGCCTTCAACAGTTTGCTGGCCGATCCCACGTCGATCCAACAGCGATCCATGCCTATCATAGACCACGACGCCGCCGCATGCAGGGGTCATATGGCTGACAGCAACCCACAGAGTTCTTCTTCTCTCTCGATCGTAACCTCGAAGATGTTGACAACTTCTACAACCGAAAATACGCAGAATTCTCTCGTCGGCTTAGGATTCTACATGGTCGCTATGGGCGTGCCGCGCAGTTACCCGAAGGCATCGATAAAGATGAGGCACAAGACCTCATGGGCGCATTGCTAGAGCTCCGAGGTTCCATGCGGAAGCTCCAATGGTATGGAGAAGTCAATCGAAGGGGCTTCATCAAAATTACCAAGAAGCTGGATAAAAAGATCAAGACCGTGTGTTTGCAAGAGCCATACCTAGCATCAAAGGTCAACCCGAAGCCTTTTGCCCACAACCTGCCACTCAATCAAGATATGAAGGCGGTCAATGAGTGGCTATCGGGACTCGGTGATATCAAGACTTTTGATGACACAGGCTCTTCCCATTCCGCAGGCTCTCTCGGTCGAGTCCCAGGTCGCTCGCTCTATCTGCCTTCTGGCCTTCTTGACGCAGCGGATTTGGCTATCCGCAATGACAAGGCTGAGGACCTAGAACTCAGGATTGCCGAGGCCTGCGCAAACAACGGCATGAATAGTTCGTCCATGCAGCAGGTTTTGTTGAACTTCTTGCAGCGCTCCATTTCTTGTCGATCTAAAGAGTGCATCAAAGTATTGCTCAAGGATATCCTCTCCCTGGACGAAGAAGACGACATAAACAAGCGCAACTGTATTCACCGTCTAGTCATCAACATTGGCCGTTCAAAGAGCGGCGACACATTCGGTGCTGATGGAACGCTCCTGCCTAGCTCAGGTGAAGCACGGAACTTCATAGTGCCCGCTACAGATCCCAATCGCCAACCTCGCCCTTGCACTACTACCGAGGAAGAGTCAGCACAACTGCTTAGCGAGAACGATGAGTCTGTGCGCCTGCTCATCTTTCTACTTGACGAGCTGCACCCCGAGCAGCGTAAAGCGCTCCAATCCCGTGACTCTTATGGAAGACTTCCACTTCACTATGCGGCACAATATGGCTTCGTGGTCATCTGCCAGGTAGTCATAAAACACATGCAAGATTGGGGTCAATTTGATGTGTCACGAGGCATTGACTCCCCCTACTGGCAGGATGCGGATGGCAACGCGCCTTTGCACCTCAGTGTCATGGGTGGACATGTCCTGACCACCAAAACGCTCTTGGAGGCAGAGAACTGGCGTGGTACCAACAAAGAAAGACGCACGTCCAGAATATCGACCGCCCGCTCAGGAGCAGTCCTGGCTTTGGCTACTCGATCAAACTTTGTCGACATAGTTAAACTCCTAGTCGACGCTGATGTCGACATCAACTATCAAGACGAGGGTGGCGAAACTGCTTTACACATGGCAGCGCGCTACGGTTACGATCAATGTGCCAAGGTGTTATTGGAGGGCTCTAAGACGAACAAGGCTGAAGTGGATGTTCCCGAGAAAACCTTCGCTTGGACGCCGCTGTTTATCGCCTGCGTCGATGATCATCTCTTAATCGTGGAACTTTTGGCCGCTGCTGGAGCCGATCTAAACCGATGCGACAACTCTGGCTGGACAGCAAAAGAACACGCAGCACTTCGTGGTCATATGCAAATTGCGGAAAAACTCTGCGAGCTTGCTCCCGCAACAGGCTCGCCAAGTGTGGCGCCCACGGATGCCCGAATTGCTCGAAGTGGCTCACCTCCGCAGAACTCTCTTGATGAGCGACGGTCTAAGAACCTGAATCGAGACACCAACGGTTCTATGCAAAAACCACCCGAACCTGTAAAGACTTTTGG
>JAODYC010000086.1:85596-97818 GCA_026262405.1 Curvularia hawaiiensis
CGTTCAAGCATCTGGAGCCAAAGGAGACCCCACAATAATCGATCTACCCATTCAGGACAACATTGCCACAGAACCTATTACATTCATGACCAGCGATGTCACCAAAGTCAAACTCTTGTTTGACCTTGTTCCCACATATGCTGGTACCCATGAGCGGTCAATGGGGCGAGCCGTTGCTCTGCTATCCACCATAAAGACCAGTGTGGGATCGAAGCGGATTCCCCTCCAAGGGGATATGAAGGTACCCATTGTAGCTGCCTCAACGCTGGACGTTATTGGATCGGTCAACTTCAACTTTTTGATTATCACACCCTTCCATCACCCAAACATGTCAATTACTGAGCAACACACTTACTGGAAGAAGATGGCTGCAACAACGATGGTCATTGGCCACCGTGGTCTAGGCAAGAACACGGCGTCTCGCACATCGCTGCAGCTCGGCGAGAACACGATACAATCGTTCATCTCGGCCGCTAATCTGGGCGCTGAGTATGTCGAATTCGATGTGCAGCTGACAAAAGACCACGTCCCGGTCATCTACCACGACTTCCTTGTCAGCGAGACCGGTATTGATGCGCCAGTTCACACGCTCACCCTAGATCAATTCCTTCATATTGGTGAGGGATCGAATCCTCGGTATGCCCGAACGGGGTCTCCAGACAGGACGGTCAACCTCAACGGTACGGAAGAAGACCGTCCCAGCATACGAAGGCCAAGATCTTACTCCGTCGACAATTCCAAGCAACGCAACATCCACACCGATCGCGCCGAGGAGCTTACGGAGCGCATGAAATATACGCGCGATTTCAAGAAGAAGGGTTTCAAAGGCAACAGTCGGGGCTATTCCATCCAGTCCTCATTTACGACTCTCGAACGCATGTTTGACGAAGTACCACAGTCAGTAGGGTTCAATGTCGAGATGAAGTACCCCATGCTGCACGAGTCAGAAGAAGAGGAAATGGACCAATATGCAGTAGAGTTGAACTCTTTTGTCGACACCATCCTGGAAAAGGTCTATGACAAGATGGGCGAGCGCAACATCATCTTCTCATCCTTCAACCCAGACATTTGTCTTATGTTGTCCTTTAAGCAGCCCTCTATCCCGGTTTTGTTTTTGACAGATGCCGGAACATCGCCGGTAGGCGACGTGCGAGCCGCGAGTTTGCAAGAAGCGATCCGCTTCGCTAGTCGCTGGAATCTGCTCGGAGTCGTTAGCGCCGCTACGCCACTCGTCATGTGCCCCAGGCTTGTCAAAGTAGTGAAAGAGAGTGGTCTTGTTTGCGTCAGTTATGGAATCTTGAACAACGACCCTAAGAATGTTTTGGTAAGCACACCTTGTTGGATCTGAATTGGGACGCGTAATGTACTGACACATGTACCACAGGTGCAAAAGAAAGAAGGTATCGACGCTGTTATTGTAGACAGTGTGCTTAGAGTCCGTCAAGGTCTCCAGGCTCCGAACCAAGAAGGTACAAACGATGTTGAGGGGAGTGCTTCGTTGCTTGCTGTGCCGTCTGAGTCTGTGCCTTCTATCAAGGAGGCGAGCGAGGCTGCGGAGAACGGCACCATTGAGACGAATGGAGTCAATGGAGTCAACGGTACCAATGGCACCGTGCAGCAGCAAAGCGAGCAGTAAAATGTTTGCGTCTGTTTCTTTGTACGAATGGGGGATAAAGAGTGGTGTATCGTTCTTTCCTTTGTTGTAGAGCAATATACGAACGAATGACCAATCCCTTCCATAAACTTCTCTCTTCCTCGTGACTATTGGAGATTTCACATCGGAGGATCAATTAGCTTACTAGTAGATTACTTTCGACTCAGGCTACATATCACCATGCTCAATGAACCCTATATGCATATACCTAGTGAATCTGGTGAACAGGTCAAAGTCCAGATACGACCATGGCGCAGGGAAGATCATCTCCTCTCTTCTGCATCCACTCAAGGTCTAGATAAGATCAACTGCAAGAGAAAAAACTAAAACTAGATATTTGTCTTTCTCTGTCAATTGACCTCATACTCATCATTACCACGTACCCAGCAAGAACGCCTGGTATCCATACCATCGCTATGCATTTGCAACGAACAAACTAACAAACAAGAAATCAAAACGGGTATGAGGCGAGGAGCGTTTCCATGATCATCGTCATAATGTCTCTTCATCCTCTATCATGCGTAGAGAAGCATATCACAACCTGCCGACTCCCACTCTAGCTCCAAACTCACCACGATTGAACTTCTTCAAATCGTAGCCTGCTTGCTTGAATCGCTTTGCTTCCCACTTGCGCTTGGCCTGGAACTCTTCGCTTGCGACTCGCTTCTTGGCATCTGTTTTGTTGAAGCTGTCGTCGTGAAGGGCGAGGTTCTCTTGCCAGGAGTAGGAAAAGTCTTCGAGGAGCTGGTTCGAAGCGGTTGCGGTAGGCTGTGGGGACAAAGAGTCGGGCACATTCGGGGTCTTGTTTGATGCTGATGTGGTGGGAAGAGTGGGGGGAATGCTCAAGTCAAAAGACGACGATGCATGGGCATGGGAATGCGACTTGGTGGTGAGAAAGGGGTCTGCATCGTCAACATCGGCTTTTTCCGTGGAGATAGGCGCCTTGTGCTCTGAAGCAAAGATGCGTTTGGGCGGTGTATCGAGCTGCATAGTGTCCTCAAGCCCTTTGATGCCGAAGACATTGTTTTCCTGGCAAGCAGGTAGCTTCCTTGTCTTGACAGGCCCTGGTATCCAGTCGCTCTCCGGATCACTCTCAGCATCTTGAGTCACACCTCTGCGTCGCCTGTTCTCTTCGTCCTCGGATGGCTGGGGCTGTAACCTAGGTCCAGCTGGTTTTATTCTAACCCGCTCCTTCTCTTTTCCTTTGGAGAGTGGTTTAGCGACAGAATGTGGCTCGGGCTCAGCAGTTGGCTCTTCGCCTCGCATCTGGGCTTCCCTCACGTCCTTGGCGAGGCTGCTGGGTATAGCAGCATGAATCTCAGTCATGAGCTTTGCTCGCCTGCAGTATCCGCTCCAGTCCTCTACAGCTAGTTTTCCTGCCGCCTCGTTGAGCGCGCTGGCAGGGTTTGGCTGGATGAGTAGACATGATATCGTCACCAATACATCTCGGAGTTTCAATGTACTGCTCCAGTCACGCTTCAGAGTTTCTACACAAACGGCACCGGTCGCCTCGTCTATATTAGGGTGCCATAGTCGGGTTCTGAATTGTGCTGTAGGTGGGGCCGCAGGGTATGTGGGTGGGATATCGAGGTGTAGTCGCCATACACCGCCTGAGTAGGGTGTGCCGACCGGGCCAGCGAGGAGAACGTCGAGTGATGTGAGATCCTCGGAGCTTTCAGACTCGGGCGCGAACAGATAATTCGGGGGGAGACCAGCAGTGTGGAGGGAGCCGTGGTCAGCGGCAAGACGGCGCAGCGACTTTGAGTTCTGATTGCTGGTGTCAGTGAGCGTGAACGCGCCTTGACTATGGGGTGCTAACCATGGCGACAAGCACCTATTCAAAGATCCTGCATGGGTTTGTGTGGCGAGCAAAGCAGCAAAGGAACTGGCTTGATGTATGTATTGTATATGACCCTCGCGGCACAAGCGCTCTGGCTGTGGGCGCTGGCACTGGTGTCGGCGTTGTGCAGTTGCGGCGCAAGCAAGTCGCGACGCCCCGCACTAGTTAGCGCGCGACTTTGGCGTTTCCTTTATCACTAAGATCGCATGGGAAAGTGAGTGTTTAGGCATGGCACTACATTCACACGGGCCTGGACTACACGCAACCAGATCATTTCGGTCATGTGCTCTGGACTGCTATATTCATGCCACTGTGGTTCCATCAAAAATGCTTCTTCTTGCGATTATGGCATTAACTCATGCTTTCGCAATACACCCTTTAAACGCCACGCTGAAACCTTGCAAACCCATGTGTGCCTGTTGCTACAAGATGTCCATGTCCTCTATCGGATCCACAAACGGAAACTGTCCACTCTCAATCGCCGCAACACGGTCAAGTTCAGCCTGGTACTCCTTCCTCAGAGTATCCAGCGTAATAATCTGCCTCTTAAGCAGCTTCTTACCCTGACCGATGCCCCATTGCGGTGGCCCGCCAGCTCCTTCTATGCGTTGCTCCGCCAGAATATACGCATCTTCTTTGCTGACTGACGATAACGTGTTGATAATCATGAGGTAGCACTGTGCCAATGACTCATCAGCAGGATCGTGCACCTTCGAAGAAGTCGTTTTCAAGCGCTGTAGCCGCTCGTATAGGATTGATGCAGCTCCGCGGAAATTGTTACGGGAGATGCGGAAAGAGTAGAGGATCTGATGATAGGGAGGCCCTGAGGCAATGTTGAGCGTCTTTTGGCAGAGAGACGTCAGGATGCTGTCAACCAGATCTGCTAGCCCGACAAATGGGAATCCGAGAAGTTCCGTGGTGCGTGACTGTGCGACCATGGAGGTGATAAGAGTCTGTAGGTCTGAGTGTTTCCTATATTGAATTAGTACTTGTCGCCATGTACGGTGGACGTATCAACTTACAACGCTGCATCGCTGTGTCTGATCATGGCTGTATATGCATCTTGAAACCTACAGGTCTGTATGGAGGCGGTGAATAGCCGTTGAAGGAGTTCGGTCTTAAGCTCCTCGTCTTCTTGGCCAAGCAAAGACCTGAGGCCGAGTTTGGCAAAGTCCGCAACGTACGAGTACGCCTTGGCTCTCTCAAACAGACCGACAACATGGCTGTAGTAATGCGCAAGGCCTTCAGAGAAAGAGTTCCGCTCAACTTCGGACACCAGACCCGCTGTATCTTGCTCCGCTATATCGAACATAGCGCCGAGAGCTACAAGCGTTAGCATTGTGTTCATATGGTTACGGAAAGGCACTTACCTAGCGTATACGCAGGCTTCTGGAAGCACATCGATGCCGTCGCATTGTCGCCCAGTGCGATGTACAGCCGACCTCTCATGTAAGACGCCCAGTAGCCTTCAATGAGAAACTTTGAAAAATCCATGGCAAGGTTATACTCCCTTTGTGCCAGCAAAATACCCATGATGTCCTCAACAACGTTCTCGTATTCATGCTGCTCAAAGATGGATGACAGCCAGCCCCGGCTCCATTTTGTAAACAGATCCGCTTTCAAATCCTTTGGCAGTGGCACCTCAAATGCACGTCCACCGTAGGCTCCCTCGAGAACCGTCTGTGTGATGGGTAGCTTCTTTCCAGTCTTTAGCGTCTCACTCAAAGACCGGTTCACATTTTCAGATGCCAAACCGGTCGCACCTTGGTGAGACCAAACTGTACCAGCTAGCCATGACACTACCATGCAGTCCTTGTATCGAAGAACCAGCTCGGCAAAGACTTCCGAAGCATCAAAGTCCTCGAGTGTTTCTCCTTCAAGCTCAATGAACATGAACAGCAATAGAACAAGCAGATCTAGTAGGACTTTGCGGTCGTCCTCCAGCGTCTCTTGGGAAACCCTGGTCAACGCGTTCAGTCCGTACCGTGCAATCTGCTTCCTCAGCTGGGGGCTTCCATCTTCTTCGTAGCCCAGTATCTTGATCGCTAGGAGGAACGTCTCTGTACCGAGATCCTTGACTTCCATGCCCAGCTCTTCAACTAGGACAGTCACATCTTCATCAGATACTTGCTGTGAAAGCTCGCTGTTGGCCTCAATCCATTCCATGCGATCTAAGATGGTGATGTTCCGGCTCTGCAGTATGTCCATCTCCATGTGTCTTTGGACCTCATGCTGGACAAAGGACGGCAAGCGCTGCCTGAAGGACGCTGCTGCATTGAGCAGGCGCGCAACATCCCGGGATTCCGAAGTGTCCAAAATTTTGCGAAGTGGTTTGCTTAGTGTGCGTGAACTAGAGATGATGGCTGCGTTCAGTTTAGTGATCTCAGATTTGCTGCAGATCCGTATTGCAGACAAGTAGTCGCTCAGAACGAGCCATGGCCTGTGTGATGCCCGGTCATAGACAAGAGAGAGCGATTCTCCTCTCCGCTTGTGTAAGTCCTTCACAAGGCTGTAGTACGACTGCCACTGCATGACTATAGCATCTTCAATATCGTCTGACTGGCGGCTTGCATTCACTGCAAGGGCAGTAATAGCTGCACATATGCGTTCTTTAAGAGATCCTCTACTAGATGATCGGCTCGACCGGGCTTGGTTAAGCCCTCTCTTGTAGATGCACAGTGATGTCTCTAGTGTTGCAATAGTGAACCTGCCCGGGTAGAACAAGAAGTCAAGCCACTGCTCAGTGGAGTCAAGATCGTCTTGATCAACGACTTCGTCCCGCTCGCTGGGATTAGCAGAGTGGGACTTGAGTGCTTCGACGGTCGAAGAGCCGGTATCTACGCAGACCCAGTCGTTCTTCCAGGCCTGTGTTCGTGCTTCGGGCAGGTCGGTGAGGTCAAACTTTAGAGAGTAAACCTTGCTACTTGGACCTGATCTCGCACGAATCCAGATTTCCGTGCCTCTCCACCCACTAGGTCCAGGAACAATGTGGAATTCCTCGAGTGTCCAGACCGTTGTTTTCATGAGGTCGTCAATCGGGGGAATGAATTCTGAGCCCTCGGCAATGTCGTAAAATCCCAACTCCGTATCGTCAGCATCTCTGACGCCCCAGAATTTGAACTGGTGCTGCTTGGGCGAGTACGTGACGACATGGTAGTTTGCGCCTCCAACTCCGCCGACGACATCCACTACCTCCATGAGCATGGACTGTGAGGGTCCGATGGAATATGAGGTATGCGACTTCTCGACAGCCATGTCGTCGGCACCCAAGAGATCCATGTGGGCGCCTGGCTTCCCTGATGCAATGTTCCATGCTCGTATCGAGTGATCCAAGCATACTGAAAGAATATGCTGCTTGTCGGGTGATATGGCGACGGCAGCTGCAGCGGATGTAGCAAATTCCGCATTTTCGAATCGTACGGTAGGCTGTGCTTTCCACGATAAAAGGCCACGCATCGACCAACCATTCTGTTGATACCGCGATCCGTCCCACATGCCGCTAGCTTTGTCCCAAATTAGACGACAGATGGCCCCGTCGTCAAGAGTGACTAGCAATTCTTCTGCGCTTTCAGCGACAAGTCTATAGGGTATGCGCCCACTGAAAAGCGCCGGTTCCCCCCTCTTGCACCAAGTCTCTGGGTCCTGTTCTGAAGCCGTGGGACTGGCAAAGAAGTCGCGGTGTAGTGTGATTGTGTAAAGTTCGTTGGCTGTAGTGATTGCGAAAACGGTCAAGGCATCTCGGTCGGAAGGCTCTGCAAAGGCGACACAGAAAGGCCGAATTGGAGCAGGAAATTGGAAAAGAAGGGTGTGGTTGGCTTCGAATTTGTCGGTGGAGTCGTGGTCCAAATCTACGGATTGTATTTCCAGCATCTTTCTATTGTCCAAGACGCGCCAAAGAAAGCTTCGCGGGTAACCATGATGCCGCCGAAAGTACAAGGATCCATCTGTCGCCAAATGACGCCTTGTGAAGGCGTCTTCGTCCTTGTCGACATATTGTTCCGTGATCACGGTGCGCTTTGCGCTGGCGCGGCTGCCGAAGGGAGAGTATGCTGGGATGGAGAATGCGATTGTTGACCCAGGAAAGGCGGGCTCAATGTTCAATCGCGTCTCTTTGTAGAGACAGGTGCCCCCGGATTGCACCATGCTGCTCGCATGCGAAGATTTTACGGTTACTGTGGCGAGGGCGTTGGATGCTGCGGTGCGTGGTCGGCCTGGGTTGCGTTGCGGCAGTCAGCGCGCAGGTGCAGCTCTCAAAAACAGCAGTCGCGATGGGCAATGCGCCAGGAAAGCTGGCGCACGGCCCTCTTTGTTAGTAGGCGGTCCCTGGGCACCGATCATCTTCATCACTAACTGCATTGGTAACCAGCAGTCTTCTGCGATCACGAATGCCCTCACATTGGACTGACTCTTTCAGATGGAAGCAAAGTGCGGGATATCATAAAATTGCATAAACATTAATCGTTGAACGCACGCAGACCAGCAACAAACCGCCACTAGCTCCATTGCCCCCTCCTCACCTGTTGTTCCTCTCCTCCAAGTCCTTCTCCTTGGGGTCTCCAATTCCGTCCTCATTAATGGCAAATAAGCAATCGCTCTCGGGCAAACACGGACTGTCATAGATCTTGCACACACGCGTCTCTCCTCTGCCCTTTCTTAAACTGAGACGCGTTGTACTTGCGTGTGCGATAATGTTGCCTCCAATCGGCTTCTTTGGATCTGGATTGAACATGGCGCTTGGCCCGCCATCAACCTGTGCGACTACTTGGTTTGTGATGATGACGGCGATTCCAAACTCGTCTGCCAGGCGTTGCAGGGTTCGCATAAACTTTGCCAAGTGCGTCTGTCTAGCCGAGAGCTCTCCACGTCCCGCAAAGTCGGTACGATATAATGCTGTAGCAGAGTCGACGACTAGCAAAGAGAAACGCGTTTCCGTCATCATTTGGGCTGCTTGGTTAAGGAGCTCCAGCTGATGGTCGGAGTTGTATGCGCGAGCATACGCAACGTTGTCGAGAACCTCTTCGCCTGAAAGTCCGAACCGATTGGCGACGGCCAAACATCGAACAGGTCGGAACGTGCCCTCAGTGTCGATGTATAGACATTTCCCTTCTCCGCCACCCATGTCGAAGGGCAACTGGCACGTCACAGCGAGCGTGTGGCAGATCTGGCTCTTTCCGGTTCGGAACTCGCCAAATATCTCTGTTATAGAGCCTGTCTCGATCCCTCCTGCAAGCAATGTGTCCAATTGCTTAGATCCAGTCGTAATAGAGATCAGTTCGCTTCTGCGGGAGTGCATTTCAGTGGCGGTGGTAAAGCCCATAGGTACCAGTTTCGATGCTGAATTCGTTAGCTACCGAGACTTGAGTCCCAACGTTTGTACGTACCCTCGGCAAGTAGCTTAGACGCCTTTTGCTCCGATATGCCCTTGATTTGTTCAAGCGTTCGCCGTGGCCTTAGTGGTGTTAGCAGCGAGCTGGTGACTTGCATAGTGGCCAACATACGTGTAAGCAATCGATTCCACCGTGTTGAAACCTCCCTCGACTACCAGCTTGATGTCGCGTGCAGTAAGCCCATTGACACCCTTAGCCACTGTCAGCGCCTGCTAAACGTACAGAATGATTGAAAGCCCACCTCAAGTGCAGAAACGGGGGTTGGCGCGCCTGGGCCGCCCATTGTGCTATCGTCATACTGTTCTTCTTCGGCGCTCATCTTGAGAGATTCTAAAGGGATATTGAGTTCAAATGTGTCCTGCTGAGTACAAAAGTTCGGTTTGTCAAGGTCTAAAGGCGTGAGGTATGCGGGAATGAGAGCGCGAAAGGGAAGGATGAGTGGCGAGCGGGCGCTGATAATCGTCGCGTCCCACTAGCGCCTGGACGCGCACTCACATGACTTTAGGAAATTGCCACGCTCCAGGCTTCCGCGCTCTTCCCCGACATTACTTATTAGCACCAAAACAATGTATGACGCCACACAGGCCTCGGACTAATATGTGGTATTCGTGGTTTTCATTCGTTATATAATCATGGTATCATTGTACTTGAAAACTTTGTTCCCGAATTCAACAAGTCTACTCGTCGTCGCCAAAGAAGACCTTGACGGGCAGCCAAGCGTCTCCGCAGACCTTGAAGCGCTCAGGCAGCGAGTTAATCTCCTTCATCTCCTCGTCGGTCAACTCCCAGCCATCGAGCTCAAAGTTACCCATGATACGGGAAGCCGTGACCGACTTGGGGATGACGCTGGTTCCGCGCTGGAGACCCCACATCAGCAGGACCTGCTGGACCGACTTTCCCTTGCTCTCAGCAAGCTTCTTGAGCTTCTCGTTCTTGTAAAGAGGAGAGTCGGTGGAACCGAGGCACGAGTAAGCAGTGCAGTGGATGCCCTTTTCTTTGCAGTAGTCAAGGAGCTTGGGTCTGTATAATTGTCAGTCTTTGCATCATGGTGTGAGGTGAGTGAGCTTACGAGGGGTTGTTGGGGTGAAGCTCGATCTGGTTCACGGCCGGAGTGATCTTGAAGCGAGAGTCGGCGAAGAGCTTCTCGAGGTTCTTGATCGCAAAGTTGGAGACACCAATGTTCTTGACACGGCCAGACTCGGGCAGCTTCTGCATCTCGGCCCAGGTGTCCCTGAAGTCCCAGTCGGGGTAGTGCTTCTTGAGGTCATTTGGGTCGGTTGAGGAAGGCCAATGCTACCAAATCTGTTAGCAAGTCTTTATGAAGACTCTGCAATTGTGCAAGAGCAAACTTACCATGAGGTAGAGGTCGACATAGTCAAGGCCAAGACTGCTCAGCGAGCTGTTGATACCCTCTTCGACACGCTTGTGCCATGGGTTGTCGAGCTTGGTGGTGACCCAGATCTCCTCACGGGGAACACCGGAATCCTTGATTCCTTGACCAACCTCCTTCTCGTTGCCATATGCAAGCGCGGTATCAATGTGACGGTAGCCGCCCTGGAGGGCAGCCTTGACGGCTTCACGGACCTCACCAGGCTTTGATTGCCAGGTTCCGAGACCGACAGCAGGCATCTTTGCGCCAGTGTTGAGCTATAAGGGGTCAGCTTCTGGACTACTCAGGCTCAGAATTTATGAGGGTTGCATGATTTGGGGGTTTCATCTCAACTCAAAGACGAGACTTTTTGGGAATACGCAGCCTCTGGTGTTACCAGTCGTAGGACAACACAAGACGGAGGGGCATGAAGCAATTGAACGTACCGTAAAGCTCTCCTTGGTCCAGTTCTTGGGTGCCATTCTTGCTAGAGTACGGAGCATAAATTTGGGGAAAGTAAAGTCTGTGGTGTAGGAGATATGGGAATTGGCAGAGAGCGAAATCTTTTGAATGCTGGCGCAAGTGGAGGGGCAACGCGTTGTTCAGCACCCCTCCTACGTCAGCCTCAACATTCCCCCCTGGTCGCATAGCCATGTCCCGAACACAATTAGGCACCGGCACAAATGCTCCACGTATCAAAGTCCAACTTGGCCGCGGACGAGGGTGAAACTGGTGGGGCTCTCCACATGCGCTAGTGCAGAAGCGGTAACTTTACCAGCTTTGCCGTTCCGACACCAAATCCGAACACCTGAGCATCCGTTCCGCCATCCTCAACAGCTGCGCTAGCCATATGTGTATGTATCGCAATGTCTTCAGGGTTTGTCAGCGGCGGCAAGGCCGGGGAAGAAGTGGAACGCGATGACGAGTGGAAAAGGGCCCAGCAAGAAATTGAAGACGCGAGACGCGCCAAAGCCGAGCTAGCAAAGCAGCAAGACGGCAAGAGCCTGTACGAAGTTCTGCAGGCCAACAAAGACAAGAAGCAGGCAGAATTTGAAGAAAAGGCGCGCTACAAGCTTCATGTTGCCCTTGACGATGAGGAAGCAGACTATCTTGACTCGATCCTGGAGAAGAAGCGCCAGGAAGAAGCAAACGTCAAGAAAGAAACTGTAGAGCAACTGGATGTGTTTCGAAGGCAGCGAGAAGAGGCGGAGAGAAAGGCTCGCGGACTTGAAGAGGACGGTACAGAGCTGACCCAGGAGCATGGTGCCGAACAATGGGCGGCCGCTGGGCGCAAGAGGAAGAAGGGACCTGAAGCCGGACTGCTAAAAGGCGTAAAGCTACGGAAGTCGAGTTCAGTCCCAGAGGAGCAGAAATTGGCGGACAGATCGCAAACGGCCCAGCAAAGTACGACAAATCCAACTTCTCAGACAGGTACCAAGAACGACACAAAGGATCCTATCAAAGCCCCAGCCGCTTCCGCAAAACCTCCAACGAGCTCCCCTCCGCCCAAGCCCGGAAATGCACTTGCTCTCGGATTGGGCTACGCATCTTCAGATGATGAAGACTAGTTACCACACCAATCAAGTCCTGGCCTCAGCAAAATATGGTGGTGCCTTCATTTCGGCCGTCTCGGTTCAGAGCTGCTACATTGGTTATCCCAGTGCAATCAGCTGTTTATATAGCATCCAATGAAGAAATCTCGCCGTCAGCAGCGCTCCCATCCATCCTTTCAAACCCCAGGTGGCGATTCAGAAGAACGAACGTCCGTTACGACTACACGATCGACTTCCCAGCAGCGACTGTATGGGCGATGGCTCGGTCAAGGTCTATACTCCACCTATCCCTTGAACATACCCTGGTTTGCCTCAATCTTGTTCGAGACAGAGCGAATATGATATCCAACAGCTGGTAGGTCTAATACATACGACCATAGGCTCGAGGGAGCAGAAATCCCCGTTCGATCATTTGTACT
>JAODYC010000087.1:0-29156 GCA_026262405.1 Curvularia hawaiiensis
TTTTTAAATGGCCGGAGCCGTATTAGATTATAAGTCGATTACTCACTGTACTTATGGATGGGTAAATTAATCTATAGTTTCTGCTATCTACTATCTTCACTTAACTAACTTGTGGTATGATTATAGTCATTGCTTTTGTGACCTTGCATAGGCTGCGCTAGTAACTAAATTTTGTTTAATTATGCACTAAAACATCTTCTGTGACTTTATAAACCTACTCTACTTATCCACCTGTACCAGGTAGCGAGTTACCATCAACTTTGCAGCTTCCGCTGTTATTGTTTTCGTCGCTTTTACCACCAACACAGTAAGGGGCTCCGTCTGACTTGCAAAGATTGGCTGGGAAAGGCGAGCATGGGTATCTGTTCCAGTTCTTGAAAAAGTTAGGATAGGTCCCTCTGCACGAACTTTTTCTTGCATAGGTATCCTCTGAATAGCACTAGATGAACTGTGTTAGAAAAAACAACATAATAAGAGATATTGCCTTACGCAGTATATACCAACACCCTTATCGCAGCCTTTGATTCGAGTATTTGTGCAGCAAATAGCAGACGCCTGGCTAGAGAGAGCCAGCATTCCAATTACTGTACTTGGCTTCATTCTAGAAAAGATGATTAACTAACGATGTAACAACGACTCTAAGACTGCACATACCTTGGAGTGTTATTTAGGCGATTGAGTGATAGATTTAGGATGATGGTGTAGGCAAGTTTATATATTTTTTTACGCAGCATGTGATTTCTTACACTCTCATGCACTTGCAGCTTCCGCTTTGCGCACATAGCCCAGCTGTTATCTCGCACAGGACACGGGTCCGCCCGTTGCACGCTTACCCAAAATGACTTAACCCATATAAATATGATGAGTTAATTAGATTGAGGATTTGCGAGAAGACACATCGCTTACCAAAATAATACTGTTTGGGCAAGGTTACTACTAAGCGATAGACTCAGCGTGGGATCAGAGGCCGCCTGCTGACAGAAACCGAAGCTGCAACGGCATGAGAGTTTATCAAATATTATTCTTCTAAGCACTAAGTAGGATGTATATTAATTCCATCTAATTAACTAATTAGATACCCTAGTGATAGTAGACTAGTAAACGGGTTATAACCTACTTTTCTTCTTTTATTAATATCTTATTAAGAACTAGTTACTAGCTTTCTAATAACGTTAGAATTAATTAATTTAGACTAGTATTGGCCAAGATTATCGATAACCCTAGCTAATAGCCTGATCTACTAGTCTAAACTTCTCTATACTACAATTCTTATATAACTAATCGCTATACGTGATCTTGCTTACTACTTTACCACATACGAGCCTATGGTCGTATGTACATTCAAGTCTGGGACCTTATGACTGCCTTATTTTTTGGCGGGATTAGGGTCTAGGATCGACAAAAGAGTCACAGAAGGGCTTTATGTCTCTCTAAGAGGCTCGGGGGCTGCGTGGTGGGCGTTTTGTCGGCAGACTTTGCATACTTCGGATGTGGAGCAGTGAAAGAATTCACCCTTGCTAACTAGTAAATGGGGCTACCAAAGTTGGATTTCTGGTAAAAAATTAACACTCTATAAGAGAATGCGGCTAATGTCTACTGAGTTGTCGACTCAAGCGTGGGGTAATGATGTGGCACAGCACTGCAGCTTTTGGATTCAATCTTGAGACCCATCTATCACTACTCGGGCTCATGATTCATTACAGGCAACCGAACAGCCAGCACATATGCAGAGATTGTACTTCAGTTCGGAGTCTGAAGATTTTGCCACGTTGGCGAAGTTAAGGCAAGGCGCAACTAGCAGCTACCTCGAAAATTCATTTTCATTTTCTCTGGGTGCACGTGCTTGATCTCCAGGAACCCCACGGAGCGGCAGAATATCGTTAAAGATTCTGGTTTAATTGGCGGATCAACACTAGTGTCCCAGGGAAGAGAGAGGCGTAATTTTCATCCTAATCACGGTGCGTTTTCCCCTGATCCAATTATGTTTCACAGTGCTTGATAACCATAGAGGATAGAACATAGCCACAATGTAACGAGGATGGGTAGAACAGGCTACACTGAAATTTAACAATATTCCCTGCTTCCGCAGCACAGCGATCGTGTGTATCTCAATATACTGACACGGTAATCAACGGGTTAACAAAGACTGCACCACTTGAACCGCAAACACGGAATGAAGTTTTTACATGACCCCTGTTTGTAGGATTGAGTTGGATCCTTCGCTCGAGGCTCATACACAAAGAACCGGCAAGCGCCTCGGCTACCGGCCCGGCCAGAGAATGGAGACGAGGCTCTGCTTTGCTCTTAACCCCGGGTAGATAGCCGAGAGAGCTACTCTGGTGGCTAAGGACCGTTGAACATGTTAGCATCAATCGCGCATTATGCATGTTCCTTCACATGTGATGAATGCAGGGTGTTAATCAATCTCAGCCGCGTCAAATAAGTTTCTGGCTCGCTTCAGGTTCTGTGAGATTCAAATGCGAGTTTTGAATGAGCCGTATAATACGTGATTAATTTTTATGAACGAAATGAAAGCCGAAGGTTGATGAATTCGGGTCCAAAAAGGTCGCGCCGAAAGCAGGTATCAGGTGGAACCACAAGCTCAATGCACTAGAAGACGATGAGTGATACATGAATTATTCCTCGAAAAGACAATATAAAATCTAGTAAGTATAGCACAGTAGCTCGCCCTGAGTATTCAGCAACTTCTCCAAGGTAACATTGGGCGCCAGGTTTCCAATGTTGACTTCGAAATCCAGCGTAATGTTATATTTGCCGCTGTAGTCTTCAGCGATCATGTTACCGCCAACCTCGTGAAGGCTCTTGGGAAGGTGCTTCTGCTGCCACTTCCAGAAGATCCAGTCCAGGGCGCCGTGATGCAGATAGAAAAGTGGCTCAGAGGGTGAGATGGCAGCATCACCAGCCTGTCCCAGAACGCCACCGATGCCAAAATGACCGCCAGCATGGATGTTCGGGTTGTCAAAGTTCTTCGCACCCTGCAGTTTACGGTCGAACGCTTCGTAGGTGGGCATGGTCATGAGAACCTCAACGACCTTTGGGTCAGCTCCCCGGTTGAGCAGCTCGGGGCTGAAGTCGCGCTTCAAGCATGATGGTTCCGGACCCGGGAAGTGGAGCATGAATTTCTCAGGAACAAATGGTCCGTCCTGGACACAGCCTCCGCCGGTGCTGTTGATATTGAGCGGGTTCTCCTCAGGGGGGGCCACAACCCTGATGCCGTTGCCACCGAATCCAGTATGAGGATCGAAGATTTCGGTCTCGTACATGCGCGTAGAGTTGAGGTTTTGAGGATCAGCATCTAGAGTGTAGTCCCAGTAAGGCTGAGCGCCCTTGTAACCGCACTCCTTACGAAGTGTGTTCTCGTACGCAGCGACCATGTACCGATGCCACAGGATGAAATGACCCACCCAATGGATATTCTTTGTCAACTGGTTGTGAACGGCCAGGAAGTCCTCGAATCGGTTTGTAGCATAGGGAATTCCTGATACAGATTCGACGTTCTGCAGACATAGCACGGCATCGATGTAACTGCGTCTTTGGCGTATCGAGAGTTGTCTCCTGTGAAAACTTTGTTAGTACGTCTAAAGAGAGTCATCAACAATAGGAGGTTACCATTCAAGGCGCTTGATGGGATGTTTGCAAGTAGTGGCGGTATCAGTGACAGGGACTGCGGCTGTGGCTGCCAAGGAGGCCAGGCCAAGGACAGAGGCGAGGAGCTGTAGTTTGACCATGATGAATGGTATTCCAAGGCAACCCGAGCGTCTGGAAGCAGGCAGAGATGAGCTCTGTTATTTCAGAGAACGACAGTTGCCCGCTTCTTATACGTGCAGCGTACTCGTGCAGTGCTGCCCATTGTGCATTTTAGTCGGCGTTCTACTTGCGAAACGGAAGGAGCCAACGAATATGGTATGCTACTGTAATAGGATTATACAAGTGCGATGCCAAGGGTAAGGCGTTCGAAGTCTAATAGTCTCCTTGGGCCTAGGTAGGCCCACCATGCATGTTAATATATAACATGTACGCCAAGTCAGCTCCGCGGCTACCGACGAGGAAATTTGCCAATCAAATGCTGAACCGCGAGCGAAGTAATAACTCGGTGCATATGCTGGTACCTTAGCGAGTCGCTAGCAGCAGTCCCCTGCATCCATACAAAACGTCGAGGAAAATATTTCTTTCCAAATGAAGCTATTTTGGCAGATTAACGTG
Source organism: Curvularia hawaiiensis (assembly GCA_026262405.1). Taxonomy (NCBI): domain Eukaryota; kingdom Fungi; phylum Ascomycota; class Dothideomycetes; order Pleosporales; family Pleosporaceae; genus Curvularia; species Curvularia hawaiiensis. The sequence goes on from JAODYC010000087.1 coordinate 4,225, forward strand.
CTTGAGCTATCCAGTTTGCGGTGCGGCTCGAAGTCCCTGCTTCCGGGTCTTCGGCTGGTCCTCAAGCAGGGACTGAATCTGGATACATGCACCGAGCGACATTTAAAGCCAAGGAAAATAGTTATTACCGGAGGCCTTGCGCTTCAGCCACTCTAAGAGCGCTCGCATTCACAAGGCTGTTGATCATGAGGATGAAAACTGTGTTTAGAAGCTGACCACAGTAGCGTCTCGGGGATTATGGCCGGAGGTTACACTTGTTCAGCTGGGTTGCACGTGTAGGTGGCGGATAGGCTCTCAATAAGTAAGTTGCTGGATCGGTTAGTGCCGTTGCTCTTGCAGTATGCGATCTATGTGCCAAGCTGAAGGATTGTAACTGCGGAATGTGATTCGTTCAAATCCGACTATCCTGGCATCTACGAAGGCTTATTAGGCGGGACGCATACGGATATCGACATGCTTGCAGTGTAATGATTAGTACTCAGAGCTGTACTCACCTTATATGCTCTAAGTACGTAGTACGTAAGGACTAGTAATCGGCTGCTACACTTTGCTATTCTAGTATCGAGGATTAGAAAGCCCCCGCTTCCGAATCGCCTGCGATCATTTCCATCAACAATATTCCGAGATCACACATGTATGCAGCGTTCATGCAAAGTATGTGTTTACTCAAAGAGTGCAGCGTAAGCTTAAGGCAGGCCTGAGAATGACCAATTGGATCGATCTGGAGGCTGATTTGATTTTTGATCAAGTTCTGCAGGCAGAGGTGTTTAATTTGAAGCGGCTGATTGATTTCTCAAGCAGTTCCGATTGAGCTTCAACCGACACAGTGCCAATCAGAACATGCGATGCTAACCTTCCATTAAGATCACGTGATAGCACTGGCGTATTTGCTATGGGCATAGGCTTGGCGACTACTCCACGACTCCTCCAGTGACAAACTCATCAATGGAGGCCCTTTTCTCTGTCTTATTGTTTCAGAACTTAGAATTGACTGATGCGGTCTAATCGAATAAGAACCAATCAAGTGAATCGGCAGTTCGATTGTTCCTAAGTCGGCTCTGGTCTACTTCCATACCTAGATATCAAGGAATAAATTGTGAAGATCATTCGAGGCCTTCATTAGTACCTGTTCGACGGTTATGAACGAGCTAATCGTGCGACAGGCCCCTCTGACTGCTCGAGGTCCGCGGAGCACGGAAAGGGTAAGGTCAGCCAAGAACAATAAGACTTCACTAGTAGGCTTATGTTGTTTTCTGATACGAATATGCAAAGCGTAGTAAGGGTATAGAGAACGCGTCGCATTCATGGATCTTCTTGGTCGTGACTTTCCGTGGTGTTGGCCTGATCGTCATACTTAATGGAAGGTTAGACAAGGACGCCGAACTATTCTCATAAGACGTACTCGCGATTACCTCTTGCTGGTATCTCTTCACGAATTGGTGATATTCCATAAGCTCCACAAGCACTTTAGGCGATTGCGAAAGATAGGATGGCGTTGTGAAACAAAAACCCGATAGCAGACGTAAACATGCGACTCGACAACCCGTCCTTCCAGAACAAAGGACCGTCAGATATTCTAACATGGGATCAAAATTCATCACTTCGATCTACCAGACTCTCCCAAAATCCCTTATTCCCCCATCCGAACCTGCCATCGCACCCCTTCCACCCCACAATCACGATACCTATTCCCGCCCCTCCCACCTGCAAAGAAGAAATCTAGAAAATCCCTCACATCCAGCATTCCCCGGCTAACACACCTCAGCACCCTCATCGTCCCGAACCGCGCCGACATCCGGCCCTTTTTCGTACCTTATTCCTCTCCAAACCCCAGAAACCCCACATTTACCCAACCCCAGACCAAAGAAAAACCCCCCGCCAAGACCCCATGACCAACCGAAAGCCAAAAAAGCCGCAACGACACACGCCTTACTTACTCCGTAACCCGACCGTGCATTATTACTACAGCCTCCCCAAGACGCAGAAAAAAAAAGGCGCGTGCGAGAGAGAGACCAGGGCATGGTACCTAGTACGGTAAAATCGGCAACTAAACGAGAGAGAGAGCCTCCATCACGTAATGGCTCCTACCCGTTTTGCGTCCGTGTTACAAGTCTAAAATTTTTTTAATCTTGATTTCTATTTACTTACTAGAAGGAAAGATGGAGCTCTAGAAGTTTTTACTCCATGGGGTAAAAATGTCCTTTTCCTGCCCGCACGAGAAAATTGCGGGATGGGGAGGGTGCAGGGGCAGAGAGAGAGGAAGGGGAAGTAGGGCGAGGGGGTTAGGTAAGAGGGTGTAGGGGAGGTTGGTGCGTGTGTCATGCCAATTCATGGATTTTTTTCATGCTAGGTGAGGAGGGTTAGGCAAATGTCTTGATTTTGCGGTACGGCTGGGCGTGGAGCTGAAGGGTGAGGAAGAGGGTTGGGTATTGTGAGGGTCACGTGATAGATGTGAGATGTAGTGGAAGACCGCATATGTGGTTTGTGTCCGTGCCAATGACCAAACTCTCAATTTTGATATTATCTTTGTCTAGTGCTCTGATGACAACAGTGTGATGATTGGTGGGCTCAATGAAGGTGAACCAGTTGGTGCTTTAGAGATTGACGGCTTTTTGCTTGGGGATGCATCGTCAGGACTTTTGGCGACTGTACAGTCCAAGGAAAGCAAAGTTGCGCTTGCGTTCTTCTTTGAGGCCTTAGGCATTCATATTTCTTGCGCGCATTCACCTCAATCTTGTGATCCGTTATAGTCGAAGATATTCAGATAAAGGCATAAATTGGATTAACCGCGGAAGGATATCGCTATGCTAAAGACTCATAAGTCGTGACAAACAAACTAGCCACTCAAGGGCTTCAGATATATATACATGATTCATCTCGACACATTTAAGTGTAGGCTGATGCCTGGCACGTGAATGGGCTCCTGACATCGCCCGTGTTGTACTGAGTAATAATGTCCTCAACAGATGCGTAGGTTCCAGCGCCCAGGACGACCATTCCGATGATGAGGACAATAGTGTTCAAGACGCTAAGAGCAATGTTCTTGACAGAAGAGTTCCACTTGCCCTTCTTGACAAGCTGGAACCAGAAGAGGGCAGGCCAGTAAAAGGTGAAGCCAGAGATGAAGAGCGAGGAGATGAGACCGAGCAGGGCATTGAAGAAGGGGATAGCCTCGGCAATGATCCATCCGATGATAGTAACAATGGAAATCAGCGCAATCCAGACGCCCCAGCCACGGACATCCTTGACAAAGCGGATGGGAGAGTTGGGGAAGAAGCGGTCCATCATGTAACGGCAGACGACAGTGCCGTTGATGGAGCCAGAGATGAAGATGACGGGAAGAGCGACACCAAAAGCGATGCGCGAGACGGTGTTACCAGCGGAGAGGAGGGCGGGCGACTTGACGTCCTGGCCGATGAAAGCGTAGCAGAGAGCACCGGTAAGGGTGTAGATGAAGATTTCAATCAGACCGAGAGACCAGATGGACTTGACGTAGTCGGTGGGGGTGTGCATCTCCGTCATGAAGGAAAACTGGCAGACGGCGAAGGAGTAGGCGAAAATGATGTTGGTTGTGGCAAGGAAGGCCTGGTAGAAGGTGGTTCCGGGTTGGGGCCATGCGGACCAGTTTACCGCTGCGAGGCCGCCGGGCGCGTCGTGAGCCTGGACACCGGTGGCAATGATGGTGATGAGAATGGCAGCGATGATGCTGACAAAGTCAATGTATCCCAAGAATGCAAAGTCGTGGAAGGTGGGAGGCAGGGCCAGGACCAGGAGGATGACGAGGGATACAACACTCCAGACGAGGGCGCAGGTGGCGTAGTCGCCAATGATGTTGATAAAAGCAATGGTTCCGGTGAGTGCGTGGGATCCAACGAGCAGAATCAGGAAGAGGGCAAACATGACACCAGTCAGCTCCTTTCCAAAGCGGCCCCAGATGAGCTCGACAGCGTCAGAGTAGTGGTTGATGTGAGGGTAGCGCATCTTGACCTGGCCAACGACGTAGGAGGTATAAATGGCGACGAGACCAAGACCAACACACATGATGGTACCGGGAACCATGCCGAGGGTCGCAAAGGCGCTGGGAATACTGAGCGAACCAAGGGCAATGGCCTCGACAATCAGGCAGACAGTGAGCTGCTTCCAGCCGAGGCGGTGGAACTTTTCCGAGCCCTCCTGGACGGTGGCCGTCTTGTCGACGGGCATCATGAGCTCGGGGTCGCTCTTCTTGCCCTCGGAAGAGAGCTCGTCGAGGCCGTAGTTTTGGGCGTAGTTGGGCGGGGGGATGCTGGTGGGAACATCGCCCTGGGGCTGGCGGATCTCCTGCATCTTGGAAATGGATGGATGGTCCCGGACAAGAAAGTGTGTCTGGAGAGGGAAGGAAAGAGAAGAGATGAAAACCCTTGGTCCAAAAACAAAAGTTCCAGGGCAACCGGGGAGGGGTTTCTTTTTGACCGTGGGTGCTTTGCTAACAGGCTAGCCTATCGTCTCTCCCGAAAAGAGCAGCTGCAGTGCAGGTCTCGGGACCGGTCGACGGATGAAGAGGGATGATGGTGGCAAAACGGGTAGCGTGGAGAAGGTAGGGTCCCGGCTGGCCAGTGACGTACCGTGGGACGAGTAGGAGACTAGACTAGCAGGTTGCAGCACGCAGGCAAGGAAAAACCAGATATCTTGCAGTGAGGCGGCCTTGTCGGGCATCTTATATCAGAGGCGCTTATCTCTCCGCAAGTTGTGAGTGTGTAATAGAATGTTCCAAGCGGTGTCTCCCCCGCGCGCTCCCAAGATGCTGGGCGACCGACATTGACCGACCGCACGCTCGAGACCAGGGTAGCCGTCGTCGGCTTAAGGCGTCGTATCGAACCAGGCCTTGGTACGTGCCATCAAGGGCAGCAATTCTAGTGGCGTTGGGATGACGAGGTTCCACATGGCGCGTCGCAGTTGACGTAAAATTTTCATCTTTTTACGTGTTTGGATGGAGATGGATGGGACGTGCTTGCACGCAACGGCCGCACAGTGCTGCTCGACGGCCTCGCCCGAGTCAGCCGGGGGTGCGAGAGGGAGGAGAAGGGCAACCTGGAGCTGCGTCCCCCGCGTTGTGCGGGAATAAGGCGCTGGAGGGTGCTGGCGATGGGCGTGACGAGATGACGTGAGTGTAGTAGGGCTGGCGGCCAGGGCTCGGTTGGCGGCGTGGCTGGCGACAAGCCTTTTCGCGGGAGCTTGTCGCGCGCGCCGAACAGGTACAAGCGAGCCTCATCCGATCCCTGCCGGCCAGGCCCGACATGCTAGTAGCCTCATGCTATCAACACCATGTCCGTGGCCAAAACGAGGGTCTGCGGAGTGCATTGCCGAGAGAGGCGCCTGCCAATCGCCCGCCGGGCCCACGGTAGATTGCGTGCAGAAAATGGCTATCTCTACCCCAGTATTCTGTCTCCAGGGGCTTGCAGGCCATGTCCTAGTGCTGCTACTGTGGCCTTGTACCTATCAAGGCGTCCACTATCAACCCCGAGCCTCACGCGATACGGACGCACCCGTCCTCCCCAAGGCACCCTTTACTACCCAAGACCCTACGCGGCCGTCTGCAAAAACTCGTCGACTACATGCGGGTCCTTTTCAACGCCTTGGCTGCTTCGGCTGCGTCTGCTCTCCCACGTCTCCTCCACATGCGCCTTCTCGGCCGTTGACTCGGGCGTAAAGACAAACACGCGATGCTCACCTGTCTGGATTAGCAATCACACACACGAAACGGGGGCGACTACGTGCAGTTTTTGTACGCCGTGCCAAGCATCGGGTCTTCCACGTCCCAGTCCTCGGTCAGGAAGTGGGCAAAGGCGCCGTGCGTGACCACCAGCACCTACTCAGTCAGCTGCCGGTTCGAAACTCGTCCAGTCCTAGCCTACCTGCGCTTCCGGTCGTTGGTACAGCCAGTTCCTCAGCTCCGCAGCGCGCTTCGTGATGGCCGCCTTCTCATACGCCCAATAGCCTTCCTGCGCGTGTGGTCGTGTAAGCGCGCGCATAGTGACGTCATTCCGGGAAATGTACCGACCTTGGAATTCCACCCTGCGGTTACTGCAGATGCATCGATCTTGTGGATATCAAAATCAATCTCTCCCGGTGCAAACAGATCAGGCAGTAGTTGCTGCACATCCGCCGCACTATCCGCCAGCCCTACGTCGCATCCGATGTTGCTGACCTCCTGCAATGCCGGCAGCAGCACAAACGGCACCTCTGGCCGCGATAGCACAGGCCCGAAACTAAGCGCTGCTGTCTGGATGGTCCGCCGCAGTGGCGATGCAAACACCGTCTCGATCTGTCCGTGGTGCTTGAAGGCTGCACTCAGCGTGCGGCACTGCTCCTTGCCTTTGGCTGTCAGCACTGCATCGCGAATCGAGTAGTCGCGCTGCCGTTGGTTAGAGTTGTCGTCATCGACCATCTTCGCCTCTCATGGCAACCTACAGTAGCATTATGCTCCCCCTGCGCGTGGCGGACGAGATGGATCGTGGGAGGCATGGTGATGTCAGGTTTGGAGTTGCTGATTCTGCACTGTAGGCGTAGGCTTCGAGGTGGTGGGGCCACCGATTGAGTCACCCGGTGCTATCGCGCAATCGACGACTTGATTCGACAGTGTTGAGCCCGGTCTTTCTTTCTGGAATCCTTATACGCAAGCTCTGTCAACTTGTTCCTTCACCAGGCGACATCTTTATATCATCCTCGCAACTGCTTATTGTTTTTGTCAGAACCGTCGAAGGATTTTCGTGAGGAAGGTAAGCCGAGCAGCCACTAGCGCTAGTCCATCTTGGGACAGACATGACTGTAGGAAGATTGTGTATCCGGCTTGCTTGACACCAATATCAGAGCAATCGGAGAGCCGTTTCGTATGGTGTTTGTTGACGTGGCTTCATCTGAAGCCAGCCGCGCTCAATCACCAATGTTACACGTCGAATTGATACGATATTGGATTTACTCATTTCCGCTCTCAGCTCTCTTGAATACATGTCGCTACGACAAGTAGAAAGACCTGGTCAGATATGTTTCTGGAAGTATCAATTAATGACAAGTATTTATTTGATCCATTTCATGAATACTCACTAATTGGGGGTTTTCTAGCAAGCAACTAATTTCAACATTTGAGCGTTGAGATTGTACTTACACGTATCAGAATGAGAAAGCAACACCATCACCCTCGAGAACCCATCAAAAATAAAAGCTTCGGAAAACCATTTACCCTGAAGATTGCTGTCGGAAAATACGAAACCTGCTGTGGTTAAGACAGTCTTGTCGTGAATCTATGCACCGTTTTGGCCAAGCTGCCACTTCGGATCCGCAGAGACCCCGCAGCACTAGCGTAACAGGCTTGTCCATAACACCAAAGTGTCGTCGTCATATCTAGTACAACGAGAGTTTTCTGAACCCTCAAAAACCCGCTAAAGACACCATGGCGAATGAAGAGCCGACTGTGCTGATTATCGGCGCCGGTACTTTTGGCGCATCGACTGCGTACCATCTCAGCAAGCAATACAAGGATCCTTCGCGCGTAACCATTGTCGACCGCTGGGATACGACTTCGCCGCTCGCAGAAAAGCAAGCAGCAGCTATTGATACGAATCGCATCATCCGTACCGACTATGAGTCTCATCTGTACTGCAATCTCGCCAATGAAGCCATTCACTTCTGGTTCTGGAGCATTGCCGTCCAAGGCCATTTCCATAAGACGGGCTGGATTGTCCTGGACAGTACAGAGGGCGAGTTTGGAGATGCGGTGAGAAAGACCTTTCTCGAAAGAGGAGGCGACTACACGCGTAATGTCACTCCAGAAGAGCTGGAAAAGTACCACGTGACAAGGGGACTCCAAACCGAGCGCCTGGGCAAAGGCTACTTCAACCCCGAGGCAGGATGGTGCGATGCAGAAAAGGCAACACAGAGCTTCACCAAAGTCGCGCTGGAGCTCGGTGTCAGGCGTGTGACTGGAGAAGTACAAGAGCTCCTGCTTGATCACACCAAGTCGCGTCTTGCGGGCGCGAGATTGAGAGATGGGCGCGTTCTCACAGCGGACAAGATTGTCCTGGCTGCTGGAGCCTGGACAAGCACACTCATGTCGCCACTCGAAGATGCGCTCCAGATCCGCCACCAGGACCGCATCGAGCGCCAGGTCACCGCCGTGGGGCGCGTCTCTGCATACTACACCCTCAACGAAGCCGACACACAAGCAATCATTGATGAGAATCTACCTGTCATTGTCATTGGCGGCGAAATCGACATCATTCCTCCCTCGCAGCCAAACCGGACTCTCAAAATCAACGACCTCAAGAGCGAAATTGTAAACACCGTGACTACCTCTTCTGGCCAGCGCATCACAGCTCCGTCCCGCAGGAATCAAAACGACGTGCCTGAAAGGCTGAAACAGCAGAGCATACGTCGGATCCACGCTGCCATGCCGCAATGGACAAGGAACAAAGTACCAAATCGATGGCGCATCTGCTACGACGCCGTCACACCGAGCGAAGACTGGCTTTTGACTCGCCATCCAAACGACAGCTTGCAAAATTTGTATATTGCTGTTGGGGGTAGTTTCCATTCCTACAAGTGAGTTTTGCCCTGGCTGAGCCGAAAAGAGTAACGCTGACATATCACTAACAGATTCCTCCCTGTTGCGGGCGCATACATGATGAACGTGCTTTTTGGCAAGAGCAATGGCGAGGAAAAGGATGCGGCATGGGCGTGGAAGAGCGAGGAGTGGCTGGACAAATGTAAAGGCAAGGGCAAGGAGTTTGGCAGTAGTGGAGCCAAGGGGAGACGGAGGGCCGAGTTGAGTGAGTATGAGGATAGCGCGGCGGCAAAGCTGTAGGTTTAGTTTGATACCGTCTTTTCAATTTAGCGTCGCATCTTGATCCTCCATAATAAGCCAATACTCTTTTCCTGAGAATAAGGTACACCTGTTGTATCTGCCACACGATACTGGATACCTTTACAAAGCGTACTGCCTCAATCGTTGGCGCGAGATCCAGGTACGATATACTGGACAAATACGAATACTTCTCTACTAAAATAGATGTCGCATGAACGACTTGTAGTCGTTCTAAGAGAAACAAACTTTTCTGCAAAACTCAACATGCGTGTGAACAAAAATCTGGTCTAGAAATAGATGCATTGGACAATACACATTCTTTTGCTGAATAAAGATCAAAATGCACTCCTTGTATTTGTCACACGATACCAAATACTTTTGCACACTATAGTATGGCGCGAACGAAGGCGAAATTCAGACATGGGTATATACCTTGCATCTTTACATTATCGCATCTTTCATTATCTAAGCATGCTTTCACTCCTTAACCTTGATAACCACCTTTCCAAAGTGCCCACCACTAAACAGATACTTGAGCGCTTGATCTGCCTCTTCAAACTTCCAGACACGGTCTACCACAGGCTTAATCTTCTTCTCGTCGTAAAACTTGAGCATCCTCTCGAGCTCTTCTCGTGGGCCGTTCAGGATGCCTTTGAGCGTGACATTGCGCTTCAAGCAAAGCAAGTTTGTGTTTGTTCTGTCGCCCGCCTCGTCTTGCTTGCCGGAAAGGTAGCCAATGCATGAGATCAAGCCGCCAAAGCGCACGCAGTCGAATGACTTGCGGAGGGTTTGTGCGCCGCCGACTTCGATGATGATGTCGGCGCCTTCGTCTGAAGTAGCCGAAAGTACGGCATTCTCCCAGTCGGCGTTCTTGCGGTAGTTGATTCCGGTCTTTGCGCCGAGTTGCGAGGCGCGCTGCAACTTCTCGTCAGACGAGGATGTGACGATGGCGTTGGCGCCAGCGGCCGTGGCGATTTGGCATGCGGAAATGCTGACACCTCCAGTGCCCTGGCAAAGCACGGTTTCGCCCTGTCCGATAATTTCGCCCTTGGGGCGCATGCAGTTGAGGCTCATCCAAGCGGTCACGGCAGCAATGGGCAGGCAGGCGGCTTCGTCTGCGGAAAGGTAGTCCGGGATCTTGACAACGCCGTAGGTGGGGAAGACGCGGTACTGGGTCAGTACACCGGGGGCTGGGCCACCCAGTCCGTTGGCGACATCTGAGGCTTTGACCTGGCCGCTCAGATGGGTTGGGGCAAAGGTGCTGATGACGCGGTCGCCTTCTTTGAGTCGGAAGGCAGGATTTTTGAATGGATCATTCGTGTTGTTTGACGAAGGGCCAACAGCGACGACAACGCCGCACATGTCGCTGCATGGCACAATGGCAGGCGGATGCTCAACTGACGAGTGGTGGTTGTACAGGCCCATGGCGACTGTTTCACGTGATTAGCGTCATTCATGTAGTTCTACGTCGTCATCACTACCACGTACCTTCAGTGTCTCTGTAGTTCAGACTGACAGAGTGAACCTCGATCAGCACTTCGTCCTCGCCCGGTGTTGGACAGTCCGCCTCCGTCATCCGCAGCTTATCGAGGCCGTCCTGGCCCGTAAGCCACTGCTTGATCTTTTGCGGAGGCGTCATCTCGAAGGCTGATTGTGGAGACCGAGTCGCAGGCCTTTGGTATACCGACGCTGAGATTCAAACAAGAGGGCGATTTCGATGTTTTTGTATTGCTGCTCTTCTGGTGCGAAAACAATCCAGAAATTTCGCTCAGCCAGTCTCGGCGTTCTTGGGAGAAGGGTGGGGTGGGCATCACAGGCAGCGAGATCCGTCGTACTTTATAGCGAACCGTTGTATCTCGATTGTCCAGGCTATCAGGAAAATGCACACACAGTGGATCTTGACAACGGCAAGAAAGTCGCCGAAACGGTGTGGGGAAGCAGCATTATTTCTATTAGTCGTGCCGTGACGATTGCGGTGCTCACACGCCCATCGAGGTGTTCAGGTGCGACGTCACTGGCCGGAATCGCCCGGCAGCCGAGGTGACGGGTCATAGTCGGAAATCCAAGCCCGATGCCAACCTCAACACCACGGATGGTTATCGCGAGATTACAGCCGTGTAGACTAGATTTGGAGAGTATGAATATTGCGGGGCTGTGACAAATACAGCCAAGTATAGGTTAGCAAGCTGAAGCTTTCTAGTCACTTTGAGCACCAGCAAGCGCTTCGCCGTTGGCTAAATTTCATTTTTCCAATTGATCCAAACTTGAACCAAGGCAAAGATGCACAGTTGATCTATACTAAGCCTTCCTATGAAAGCCAACAGGAAGTGCTCGTTGCTGGCTCTACCGGTACCTGAATTTCTGAAACCCTAGCCCAGTGATGGCGTCCGGAGACAAGGCACGGCACGCGACGTCCCTGACGCAGGTGGGCACTGTCAGGGCCGCAGGGGAAGCTGGCGCATTCGGCTCCATCAGACTGATGACAATACTTGTGACAAGCGCATCGAGAAATGACGTGCGATCGAGAAGGTTTGGTTCGTTGTACTATTGAAACCGCCAGCGGCTCGTGCTGCCAGGGCATGATGGCCATGATGGCACGCGCTACGGCGCGTGAAAAAAGAAGCAACATCACATGACGACATGCGATATATTGATACTTGGATATAAATGTGACATGATCCCCATGTACGACTCTACAGAATCTATCCACACCACCACAGAGACATCAAAATGGAATTTCAGCACTCTTATACCGGCCAGGAGGCTTTCCCGCCACCTCTTCCCAATCATCTCAGCTCAGAATACTCGCCAGCCCTATCTATAATGCAGCAGTTCCACGCGGACCTTCTTCGTATGGACGAAGAACACCTTCAGCACCGCAATCAAGCCGTACTCGAAATCCCATCCCCGTTTCCTGACGACGAGCCACTGCCCGACACCATCTTCGGCAGGGTGCGAATCTGGTATCGAAGACTATCACGTCGGCGCACCAGCGATGTCTCGACCTCCTGAAAAGGAAACATAATATCGTCATGCAGGTACCACTTCCCGCGGGCGATCGCGCTAGTCGCGATCTCGTTCCAGAATTTCGGGCCGCCCGTCGACGCTATTCGATTCATATACCACCATCTCATCATCGATCGCCGCGATCTAGTATCCGCGGCCTGACATCCTTGCGACGTCACGCCGCCAGCCGCGTGGAATGTCACTCAACCAGGGTGCAATCAAGGTGCAAACACATTTGACTTAATACGTGGATAGATGTCCTGTGACGTGACGTCGACGGTCGAAGCAACATCCAAGATTAATCGCACTCATTCAGCCCAGCATAACCGACTGCGAGGATGCGTACATCGTGGCTATCGATTCGTGGGCCCTTCTGGACTATGAATGACACGGCTGATGTTGATTCAACCAAATAGATTCGTCCTCCCTGAAGTAACTGTCGTAGGCTTGGGGATCGATAAGCGTATTTCAATAGACATAATACTGGTGTAATTAGTGTAAAGTCAACAACAGAAATTCGTGTGAATGGATATTTTCAATCAATGTTCGTTGACACAATTGTTTGGCTGACGCGCAGCAGCCAATCAACGCTTTTTCATCGTTCGGCGTCTTTGCCTAGTTGCGTTTGCGTGGCGTCTCCTGATGACATTCGCGCGAGAAGACGATCTTGAGGGGAAGATCGGAGCATATCGTCAATGAATCGCGCTAGGTAGCTAGCGGTGTTAAAGAACATGTACAAAGTTAATCGAGAACATTGTTCCCGTACGCATTTTCATGGCTAAAAGACAAAGAAAAGACGTCTAGAACAGCAAAAGAGAATCCCAGCTCCTTATCGAGAACAAGATCGCAGCCTTGTAACTGTAGGTACTCTGCAAGGCGTGTTTCCGAGACCGAGGAATCCCATTATACCCACAAGCACCATATCTTCGTTCGCTTCTAAATAAAATTCTCACCGGAGGGAAACACAACTGAGGTGCATCTGTTGCAGCTCCCTAGGAGTGCTGCGCTGAAGGTGGAGTTTGCAGAGCTGGTTAAGAGTTAGCGATATGTTGGGAGCAAACAGCGCCCAAACACTTACTTTCCCTAGTGGTCTGCCTTCTATCTCCTGAACTCGTGCTTGCTTGGCCATTTGGACTATCGTCTTGCGCAGTATCTGACCTTCTCTTCGTAGCTGTAGCGTCAGCTACTGACTGGGCACGTTGCTTATCGGACACTGGCGATGTTTCAGCTATGAGAACTGCTCTTGCGTCCGTGTAGACTCTCGTTTCGAGATGTTCATAAACGAGCTCATTTAGATCGTCATTAGCAAAAGTGTCTGAAGCCGTACGTAGAATAGAATCATGTTCTTCCTCCTGGGTTCTATCGAGCCAATCCTGAATCTCTTGCCGCCAGAAAGTTCCAACCGTCATAATATACCTCTTGATGGTTGTAGCGTCTGAAATGTTGGGATTGTCGTCTTCACACGCGGCTGATATCATCTCCAACATGACCAAGTTCCTGATCTGCTGCATACCAAAGGGGAGCATTCTGCTTTGACGAGACGATACTGCAAGCGTATTCGTCGTCTTGTGCGACGCTTGCTAAAAGATGCATCTCTACACTTGATACCAGGGAGCTATAGTTGGCAATTCTCAGCTAAACGTGCCCGTTGACGAAGACGTCTTGTGATGACCGCTACTCGACATACCCTGTGGAAGACATGGTAATTGCAACTTGGCCGAGGCTGTTCCCATCAGATACATCTCTACCAAGTAGCCCAACCCCGCTCCACCGCCTCCTGCCATGGCCCATCCGTCTCATTCTGCGTCTTCCCATTCAACGTCTCATGCATCGTCAAACCCACAAAATTCTCACCTGGATCCTCCGTGTCGCTCTTCTGCATCGCATGCAGTGTGACCCTCACCGGCGGCAGGACTTCCGGTTCCCCTGCCTCTTCCACAAACGGCGCATATTCCTCTTGCGTGATAGGATCGAAGAAAACGCGGCGGACCGGCCGCTTGTCCGTGCGCCAGTTGGGTCCCTGGTAGTTGTACAGACGGCCATGGTGAAAGCCGCCGTAGGGGTTGTCGATGTAGGTTGGTACAAAGCCAGGAAGACCTCCAGTACTAGTGCTGTTGCCTGGAGCGTCGACTGCTTCGATTTGGCGCATGTAGTCTCCACGGCTACACTTCTCCTCGCGATAATGCGCGATGCACGCTTCGTCGGATGCAGCGTCTTCACTTAGAGTAGGGAGGAAAAATATCTCTAGGCGGAAGGGACAGGGGTAGTTTTGTAGCGGAGTACCACATATAATGGCATTCAGAAGCTCGACTGGCTGGATGTTTTCTATATTCACATCTTTGTGCGTGAAGTATATAGCAAAACTATAGAGCGGGGGAAGTGGGCAAACTTCTCGGCCGCTAAAGATCATCAATGCTTCTTTCCCCGTGTGGTCTGTGAATGGGAGGACGTGTGTCTTCATGCGTTGGATGCGACTATGTGCGCCCATGGTTACTCTGCCAACGAAGCCGCCTCCACGTGTTGTCATAATGGGCTTGGATAGAATAGGATTAGAGTCTAAAATTGCGTTCTGGGGAAAGTGAGGGAAAGCAGCGTTATATAGTCCAAGTGTTTCCTGGGGCTGTGGTGTTGTGGTGGTATGAGGATGCTGTACGCGCTACGTTGTACGTAGCTTTAGCGAGGCTCACTAGCGATTCGTCCCGTGAACAACACGAGTAGACCATCAAAGTATTGTCACTCGTGTTGTGTCATGGCCGTATAAGTAGCCCAACGATTGAACGCTACGATGCTACTTTGAGGCGTTCAGCATGCTGGGTGAGATTACTATACATCTCGAGGGAAGGCAAGTATTTCACGACTAGTTGAAACCACTATGTCCAATAATGTCTTTTTCTTACAGATGATGTTGTAGTAGTTGATTATCATCCCTTCTAAACTTACTATAGTATTTAAAGTTACGAAAAGCTCACTTGACTTTTGAGAAACCATGTTTCTTCAAACGCTAGCTTTATTCCAGTTGGAGCAAACTGTTTTGTGCGGGTATCGCTATGCTGTGGAGTATTTACAACAAAACTCCAACAGCTCACCGACCAGTGCTGACTGGCTAGGAAAAATAAGGGTGCAGACATGGTGCACTATTGTTTCACAATGCTCGCCTTCGTCATGTTTTAACTGGACATAGATAGTACATGTGTAGTAGTCGCATTCCATCCTATTTCGGCCACCGAGTAGACTCCGCAGCCGATCCCTCACGTGTGCGGGGATGCATCCACCTACAGTACTTTATGAGGCACCCTCCAACCGTTTTTCTTTGTCCCTTTCCCGCTAACCCCGTACGACCACCATACCTGATAATCATCGTGCTCCACAGATTTCTTGTAATCGGTTATCTCCGCATGATGTTTCTGTTATCTAGCGTTCGCTTGACATTGGCACGCTCCTCGAGCTGCCCCGCAGGCCCTCGCAGCGTGGTACTACGCCTTGCTATCACAACATTTCTACGAAACATGCCTCACGCAATTGGCATCCGCATCGTCAAGATTCTATGGCTTCCTAGAATCGTTTTTTTTCGCGAAAGTATTTCTAATCTAAGACAATCGAGCCTCCCTCGAGCCACCACAAATACACGGGTCGAGACTAGTAACGCTTGGACTTACTTGTGACCTAATCGTGATGTTCGATGCACGAACACAGAAAAAGCATGAAAAAGCCGCCATGATGTACAGTTCACGTCACCCCTTATAACCTTGTTTATCGACTTATGTCACATATGGTCGAGGCTTAGCATTTCGAGGTTTTCAATTGGCTCGGATGCTACGAAAAGTGCCAAAAGTCCAGTGAATGTCAAGTGTCCCAGACACGACAGGTTTGCCAGCTGTCAAAGATTGGTTGTGGGGTAGCATGACGATGAGTGACGGTGAATGACGGTGTGATGGCGATGGCTGGTTCGAGTAGAGCGAGTAGTTGCAAGCTCCGTTTGTGCGTAGTTTCAACCACTCCAGGTATAGATAGTTGCTCCACATCCGCTTCCTGTACTGCAAGCAACAAATGTAAATCTTCCGTTTCGGCTCATCACAATACAAGACTCGATCAAATCTCTACATCAGCTTCACAATGGCCCGTCATCAGCGCCCAATTGACGGCCCCGCCGACTACCCCATTGCCGACAAGCGGGAGCAAACTGGTCTTCTCACGCGCTTCGTGCCTGAAAAGCTCAAGAACACAGCTTTCTACCGCTGGGTATTACGCTTCACCCGCTTGCTACAGTTTCTTTCGTCCGTCATCTCTCTCGGAATCTTCAGTCAGCGGCTCTATAAAGTCTACCGACTCGTCAACAGCATCAAGACCAGGCGCGGCGTCAATGGCGCATACGGTGCTGTTGAAGGTATTCTCGCTGCCGCCGTCTTGTACACGCTTATCACTATCCTTCTCTCATGCATTAAGAAGTCTGCCAATCCCGGAGGAAGAACGCTGAGATGGATTTGGGTTCTTCTTGATCTGCTGTTCGTCGGTGCCTTCATCGCAGTCGCGGTGATGACCCGTCCAAACGGCGGCCTCGCCGGTCCCAGACATTGCTATAGCCCTAGGCGGCTGGTAGGTGCTACTAGCCCAAACACTGTGACTGGGGAGACAGCCAATCGACGCGATGACTCGTGTAACCTGCCCTGGGGCACATTCATCTTGGCCATCATCAGCACGTAAGTTTTCACCCCTATCCTTTCTGCTATGTTTCTTATTAACCTTGGTGCTAGGCTTCTCCATGCCATCACCGCTGCCTTCCACGAAATCAAGGATCACCGTCGCAGTAACAGGCTTGAACACGAAAAGGCTGTTCAGCAAGAGTTAGCTGCTGGTCAGCCTGGTGTAGGCACCAATGCGGACGCTCGCTATTAAGCTTACGATAAGCATGATTCTTGAAATGCGAAGCTGGAATCGAAGGCACAACATACTTCCATAGGACCCGTATGTGACGATTTGCCAGCAATGTTTTCATTCGGGGTACAGTAAGGGAAACACCCATTAGGAGCAGATCTAAGATATCTCTTTCATCTGTCAAGATGTGTGCCGCTGTCATAGCACGTGCATGGGCAAGTGAATTTGCACTAGGCTTTTTAGCATCACCTAATCTTGTATGTAGTGTCAATTCATACGTGCCAGGATGCCCAACAAGATGGTACACTTTTTCCTAGGTGTCTATCATGCTTCTTCAATGCATGTAAATCAACTAGTTTGGTGTATTTATTTTCTAGCTCTCGTAACGGGTTGCCTTTTAGTGAGCCAGCACCGAAGCGTCGATTGCGGAACGCTGTACGCGGCAGCGGCGGATCTTCTGTGACAAACAAACACCAGCACGATAATCATGGATATCCAATTGCACTGAAACCTTGCAACTGGCCATAACAGACGTGTTTGGGGTGGACAGCTTCAAAGTTAAATTAGTGGGGTGGCTGGGGTGCCAACTAAGTACCCTATCGAGTTGTTCTCAGGACAACTAGTTTTGGACCAATCATACTCTTTGTCCAGAAACTCGAAGAATTGCCACTCATATTGCTGACCCAGAAAATGACTGCATTAAGAGTGAACGAGCAGTTTCGCTCGTGAAGAACCTCGTTACGACTTACCGCTTGTCAATGAGCTATAGAACGCCAAAAAACATAGTGTAGGGATTGGCATACATGTGGGGATATTGGCTTATAGAGGTGCTACTAAGCTACCAGAAGAGCGCCCGGCAACGCCTCCCTTGAATATGACAGCTTTCTGAGACCAAAACATCATCAAAAGCTAATACCAACTCCACATCTATGAAGTAGGATAGTAGTCAGAATTCTTGGATAGGTCACTGGTTAGTTGGCGTAGAACAACCTGAATGTGTAGATACCTGGCTCAGCTCCGCCTAGGCCACCATGTGCCCAAAATCGTACAGTATACTGCATTGGCAGTATCTGGAGCTGGGCAAAATATGCATATGACAATGCGATTCCCTTACCATGCCCCGTAGTACGCGGGACTAGCTATGTCTCACTTGGCAACACAACAACGACGAACAGTGACCCGAAATACGATGGTGGATACATCTGGTCTTGGCAGGAATGCGTTAAGCTACTGCATAGGTAACCTCCTTATCCTCGCTCCCCTCTCCCACCACCGCTTGTTCAGATCTAGTCCATTACAACAAACATGCAAAAGCTCCTTCTAATCAAGTGTGGCTATAGTAATTTCAACAGCTACAACGAGCTTAATCTTAACCAACATGACTAGAACAGGCCTTTGTCATTGACATCCCTAAAGTACCAGAGCATGGACTGGACCCAATTATCCTATAATTCGGTAAATACACAATCAATAAAGGTGGGCTTAAAAGGCTTCATACATCTTTTTGCCACATGTAAACGACGTTATTAGCGGTGGTATAGGCATACGAGTTGCACAGGCATGCATTGTCGAACTCGAGACTCTTTAACCTACTTACTATTAGCAAGCGCACGTAAACCATTCAATTCAAGACCTACCAGAAGGATCCGGGCGCGTGACCACGCTCCGCTCGCCAGAACTGCTTTCCGTTTGTGGTGCAATGTGTAGCATTAACACCCTTAGGAGCCCCGAGGTAGGCATCGGTTGCGACATTTCGAAGCGCGAACTCATTTGAGTTATGTCCATCTTTCCACTCCACCACCCATTGCTGGGACTTAGACTCGGTTGCTTTCTGAGTCTTGATTTCCTTTCCGGCATTGTCGACTTCGACGACGTGGCCGCCGTTGATGGCGATGATGTAGACAGTTCTGTTGGACAACATAGTTAGAATATTGGGTTCTCGTAGTAAAGCAAGTGCGGGAGACTCAAGACAGCAACCGCTTTATATACTATGGGAGGCCAGCATCATCACCAACACGTAATCGTGATCAGCGATGCAACACCATTAGCTGAGGCGCTATGCTTATTCCGAATGCATCACTTGCTGCATATCTTAGTGTTCGAAGCTACATATGATTATGGATGTGCATGCGGGTAGACCGGAGTCCGACGCGTAGCATAAGTTACGGATTTCTCTATATCGAGACTAGCCTTGTCGATCAGCTATGGGCTTCCTAGAGAGACATGCTACCCCTTTGTTCAAGTATCGCTTTACCTACATATTCGAGATTGGTAGTGAGCAGGAGCCACATTTGCTACGGTAGCAGCTTAGCCATCTGCGGTTCTTGCGATGAATAGAATTAAATAGGCATGGGGATTGAAGTTTGCAGTGATGCTAGGTAGACCTCAGTGACAAATGCGACAGCATCTCGACATTTGGCATTAGCAACTTTTAGCCCTAGGGCCGCATATTTCTGGTCACTAAGATATGCACATACCTGTCGAGGGCTCGATAGATTTGTTAACCAATCATATCGCTTACCAAGGTACTCGGCGTGCCAATCACACACTAAGGCATACGGATGATTTCACGATACCCTTGATATGATTCGTAGCCAGTTAGTATGCATTAGAGCCCTTGTCTATGCGAATCTACCAAGTTAGCATCGCCTGCTCTAGTCGAGCTTGGCTCTACTACTAATGCGCTGTGGGACTGGAGAGACATTATGTTCGCTCTAGCCGTTTGTACGGGTCTACGCTTAGGGAGCTACCAAATAGGTATACCATTTTCGCACATGTAGCTGCGGTGAATCTGATGTGGATTGTGTCTGCTGTCTACCATCTTCATTTGCCTATGGTGTATAGCTATTGCTTTTTCTTGTTGAGATGATGCATCCTTGTTGCCGTTGCAGTGGCTTGTTGCTTCGGCTCAACTGCAGTTTTCAGCGCGTCATAACTCAACGAACATGGATCTAATTCAAGAAGCAATTGAATCCATAGAGCGGCGTAGTTGTAGGATACGAGGAGATTGTTATGGATACAATCACGTAAAGCGTGAGTTCAAGCGGATAATCTCCTAACGCCTACCTCTGCTACCACATGAGCGCTACTGGGGCTCTATAAGATTACGGTGCGCTTTTTTCTGCAAGATTAGTTACGCTTGCCTACAGTGCTAAGACTTCCCCGGCTTCTTGCGCAACACGTGTAAGCTTCTTACGTGTCCCCTTGTCTGCGGTTGCCTCTACCTCCTCCTCTACCACTGCCTTGACTGCAATGCGCATCTGCCGACCACGTTTTCTCTTGCCTTCCGCTTGGTTATTCGCCTCCTGCTCAGCACCCTTCACTGGTGCTGCTTCGGTACGCATGAGAACCTCAAAATGCTAGAGTTTTGCTTCGTGAACAACGCTACATCAGGCGGACTCCCTATCATTGACCTCACAAGCTTGTCTTCTAGCAACTGCCGTCGCTATCGTTAAAGAACGTATCTGCCAGCATTACGCAAGAATATTGCAGCCACGAATGTTGTATAAAGCGTCTTCTGAGGCAACTCTATAACAAACTGGTCTATTTACGAAGCCTGGAGTATTTGGTAGCCAAGCTTGTCACTACCTTGAGGAGAGGACATGGGTTTATCCATTCACGATGGTAGCAGTGTTTTTGACCAAATAGCCCCAGATCAGAAGAATGCGGCTTTGTGAGGGGTAGGCTGAGGTCCTGCGATTTGAAAATGACATTGTTTTTGTTCTTTGTTACATGCTAACATTGTCTAATTGCGATTGCTCTTCTGTTTCATTTGCTTTGTTAATGCAGCAACTCAATCTGCGTTCATAGATGATCAAACGAACAGTGATGCGTCTTAATTATCAGGTGTCACTATCAAGGCGTAGTCTTTATACTAAGCAGCAACCTCTCACTCACTCCAATACGCAGTTGCCCTTCTTAGGCGTACTTAACTCTTCCAGAACACGGAGTACCGACACAAACGAACAAAATACCCAAACAAACCCCAAAAAAATTATCATCAGATTTATCGCTTCTAGCATCAGGAGAGACAGCCACCGCTAGTCCCAAGCATCGTCTCGCCTGTTTACAGACTCTGAACACCAACGCCTCAAGTATTCCGTCTTAGATTCCGTATTCGATCCTCAGAACAAGCACCTCTACCGATTGAAAACATGTCTAAGCGGGATGCTGACACTCCACCTCCCAGTGACAATCCTACGAAGAAACAAAAGGTGGATGATAACCCTCAGACCAAGTCTTCGCCAGCGTCTGAAGGTATCCCCGGAAAGATTTCTCAGACTACTGAAGCAGTACAGATTACTGGAAGTTCCAACTCTGCATGCTCTGCTCCTAATTCCCCAGCCAATTTACAAGCGGTTGCACCCACGAAGAAAGCCGGAAAAAGTTCCAGAAACCAAGAAACCAGGATGAAGAAGCCGCCCGTCAGCGACGGCTTTGCAGACTTCAAGAACGACATAGTATTGCCTCCGATCAACTCATTCTGGGGCTGCAAGCCTCTACCTGGCGGTCCTCGCCCAGATCCTGTTCAGCCTCCCGCCCGAGAGAGCAACGGCCAAACCAACCCGCCTTTGTGGGAGGATCGGGGCTACCGCTACAAGCGTGGATCTCGTTTCGTAAAGTACTTCGGCCCAATTGCACCCGGCAATGTGGAAGAGCTGGAGGCGAGCCTTGACCAGGAAGACTTGCTCGTAGTCAAAATGATCGATATGCGACCAAAGAGTAAGAAAGACCCGACACCAAAGAGAACTCCTACTGTGTACTGTTATGGGAAGACGCCCAAAGACTGGAACAATATGCAGTCGATCAAGGCTCTCAACGACCGCCGCTACCAAGCTATCGACCGGACGACAATGGACGCGCCCTGGACCCGCATTGAGCGGGAGTATCTGGCCGCTCTTCTCCGAGAGAATCCCGATGCGTCAATTTGGGATCTCACTGAGTGGCACAACGAGAGGTTCATGAACAAAGACTTTACCAGCGAGACTGGCTTTGGTTTCGCCAACCTTTCTACTGGCCGAACTGTGGAGAGCGTAAGGTACGAATACACCACGTACAAGCCCCTGTACGATGCAGGCAAGGCTCCGAGTATGGTGCGATGGCGCGGCGACCAGTCTGCTGAGGCCAAAGCTGTGCGCGCGACTGGACGTGCTGAGCGGGCATTCGGTCCACCAAGCCGAGTCCTTGAGATGGCCTACGATGCAGAACACGGTGGCGAAGACGGCGAAGAGGATACCTCGCTCTCCCATAAGCAGTCGAGGAAGGCGTCAAACACGCCTTCACTCCACCGGGACGACACTCCACAGATGCCGTTTTCGAGTCAGCAGAAGCTTAGCGATGACGAAGAGACGCTTTTAGAGCTTGCTGGAGCGTATGATTCGAATGAAGATACTGCAGCTACCTCTCCAGCCTCACAAGAGCAGGACAACTATATAGAATCAGCGAAAGAGGATGCTGCGCCGGCGCAGAATGCTGAAGAGGACCAGAATGCAGAGAAGCCAGGCGAAGATGTCCCCAACTTCGCAGATCTCAGTGATCAGAGGGATCCCGCCTTAGTACCCGAGGGGTATGCATCAGAACGTCGTGGTTCGCTCCATGTTGTTCGACAGATGGAGATTGACGAAGACTATGACGAGGAGGACGACTACGAGTTGTGAGATGCTCGCTGTCGACGGTTTATATATCGGCTCCTCTTTAGAGCTATCTGAAAGGCTTTGAAAACTTTAGAAGAGCACGGAAAGTGGCGTGTGTTATCTAGTGCATGAAATGGTGTGGCGCTGTTGAGAATTTGGTTTAATGAATTCATCCTTGGAGTATGAAAATACATCTTGTCTTGATAAACTACATGTCTTGAAAGCTCGATAAGAATGTGAAATGTGTCTTATGTTTTACTGACCCTTTGGTACTTCACAACTGTCTTTGTTTCTCTATCGCGCGCCATCATGTGACTCTCCGCGGCCTTGTATTCAGCCAGCTCCTTCGATGCACGAGGAATCATGTCGCGCATCAGAGAAGCTGGATGCCTATAGTCTTTGCTGTCGCTCATCACAGGGCAGTGCACAACATCATAAAACAAAGAAAAGTCTTGATTAACTTAACTTTTTTTCTACCATTCTTCCTCAAACTCCGGGTGTGAGGAGCCACCATGTAGTGCCCAAGACTTTTTGTAACCTTACGCCGTGACGCGAACCTGAATCGCTTTACAGCACCCTGGCCCTCTAAAAAAGAAAACAGGTCCCGAACGCCGCATCTACCCAGCCCGCTACCCTGTAAACATTGTTTCCGTCATGGCATTTTGACAGCCGCGTTTGTCGACAACCCCCACAGCCTGTTTGATGTCTTATCCAATGAGCTCAAGCTCACTGGGGTACCCAGGCACCAGCGCATCATCGCCTTCAAACCCGGCGCCGGTCTGCAGCAGATCAGTGCTGAGCCTCTGGGCATCGAACGACAGGTTCGCCAGGGGCGCTCCAGGGCCCTGTCCGTGGAACTCATTGAGCGCGTCAAGTGCACCAAGCGCATCATCGGAGCAGCGTGTCGACGCAGCTGACGACGGGCCGTCTTGCTGCATCATACCGTTGTAGAGTTGGTAGTATCGCTGACGCACCCAGCGCAAGTAGATGGCGAGGACGTCGCTATGGTCTGGGATACCGTTGGGAGCGAGGGTGCGGCGGAACGGGAGCTTG
This sequence comes from Curvularia hawaiiensis, assembly GCA_026262405.1. Lineage (NCBI taxonomy): Eukaryota > Fungi > Ascomycota > Dothideomycetes > Pleosporales > Pleosporaceae > Curvularia > Curvularia hawaiiensis. The sequence continues at coordinate 27,628 of JAODYC010000087.1, forward strand.
ACGGCGTAGTGCTGGGCTAGAGCGGGGGGATCAGCGGGAAGTTCGGGGCCTGCGCAGTCTCTAGTACGCTAGGCGTTGGTACCATCATGTCGGATCCGCGAGTGTAAGAGACAATAGACAGTAAGCTGACTTACTATTGTAAGACATGTTTATTGGTGGCAACGACAGATAGTCTATAGCATTACCAAGACACTGTGACAGAATGGTAGAAAGCGGTGGTGGATGATGATGGCCCGGCACGGAGCGGATACGACCTTTATGTATGGCGTGGTGCTGGAGAGCGAGGTCCTCTCGGGCAGTGAATGTTGGCGCCGTCGAACGAGCGTGGCGCTGTAATGGCGGCCGCACAGGGTAAAGCAACAGAAAATGGGCTATCCTGGCAGCCAGGCTGGGGTGATGTAAGGATATACGGCGCCGCGCAAGATGGTGATTTGGTTGGCAAGGGGACTTGACGAGTTGCGCAATAGACCACCAGTACGGATAAGCAGCAAGATGCGCAAATGCGTCCACGTCACTTTATAGCTATTCACCCCGGCGGCCACATTGGAGACCGGGAAGCAGAGCCTCAAAAATAAGGCAGAGCACTTTGCTATCACGAATCGAATCAGGGTGCGATAGCTTACCCTGAAACCTGGGTTGTCATATTAGCGGCTTGGCTGGTGGTGTAGTCCCAAAGCATTTACACCGGGCAGGACAGTATCAGACTATCCTGGATCGAGGCCGGCTGGTCCTGGGGCAAGATGGTGTCCATCAGCAGCCGCGTCTTGCGATACGTTGAGTGTTGTTTCAGAAACTTCACCGGAAACTGCTGCAGGAGAAGTACGAACGCTTGGAGAGCGTGGCACTCATTGTGCCCCCTTTCCTGCATACGTCAAAGGTTCACACAAGCAACACGTTCGCGTCTGCACGGCTGCGTCTGCACCTGACAGCGGCAGCACCCTGTCTGACAGGTACAGCTGTCAGCCAGTTAAAGGGGACTTTTCTGGCCCCTTTGCTTACGCGGTCCGTGACAACACAACGAAAAAATTTCTCGTTATCCACGGCTTGGGGCGCACGAGACACTGTCCTGTCCTAACGCCCGTACGTAACGCCAGCTCTACTTGTATGCGGGGTACGCATTATGTATGATAGCGCGGTGTACTTATGGGCCCGAGCTATCAGCAATGATGGCATTTCAGGACAACTATGATGGACAATTGGCCCTATCTCGATCAGTGCGCCACATTGCTTTTTTCTCTTTCCTTCGAGACTGCAAAAAAATTTGGAGCTGCAGGCCCCTGTAAGTGCTTTGAAATGAAAAGGGCACAAGAGCTCGCGAAATGAGCGTACGCGACTGAGATTGCGGGGGAGACCTTCCTGAAGTGGGAAGCGATTAGCGATCAACGTCGGATGAGATGTGCCCTACCCCGCAAGTGTCGCTGTACCTTTCTAAGCCGTTCGACGGCGTATCTTTGCAATTGGACATATGCGGCATGTGGAGTGTGCAACGTGCCTTCATGCCGTCGTATTCTTGAGTAGTAGTATTGCGT